>PVKB01003174.1:35000-47991 GCA_004027205.1 Ctenodactylus gundi | reverse complement strand
CCACTCTTCTTACCATGAATGTCTCCCTTTCTCCTACTGGGCTTTGTGAGATGTGGGCCCTCACTACGTTTTAGCTCTGTGCTCCAATGCTTTCCCTATGGCTCAGAGTATCCCAGAGACCCTACATTTCTTGCCAAACACACCCACCATCATCATCACCCCCAGTCAAGGCACGTTCCTTCCGAACTACCTTAAAGTCACGTCCACACCATTGGTTTCTATTACACCATCTGATGTATTTTCTCCTGTGTATTATCAACATTTATAATTAGCTTGTTCATTTGTCCTCATATTTAATTCGCTCACTACATCTTACATTTCACCAGGCAAGGTTCTTTCACTCTTGTTTATGTCTGCATCCTCAACATTTAGCCAGAGAAAACACAAAGAGCAGAAAATCAATAAATATTTACTTAAATGAATGAACGCATGAGGTCATCTAATTTTTGTTGAAAAAAAATCTGTTTGGTCTACAATCACAAAGCCAACAGTGGAAGAGTTCCACAGGGAAAAGTATGCTTCAGAAAAAAAAAGGAAAGAAATTGGTTTGACCTTGAATCGGGTTCTAAATTATAATTAATTCTGGAATCCAAAATTTTTCTGCAAAGAAGGTAAAAATGGTTATTTTTACCATTCTCTTCGGTACAACTATAACATCATAAAACTTGTGCACATGGCAGGTGCTAATGATTTCATCTGCTAATTCTGCAACAAGACAGAAAGCAAAAGAATCATGAACATTATCTTTGACGTACTTCCATCCAGGAAGGCAAACCAGGGGGCAGGCATACTGTCCGAGATAATTGCGCTGATGATGCGTTTCACTTAAGATTACTATTTTGACAGATTGGTAGTCTACTGAATTAGTCCTGTCTGCCTTCGGAAGTAGGGAATGAAAACATAACAATGCGGACAAGACTGAGAAATAGGACAGACACTTGGTGTTCCCTGCTAGTCACTTCATTCTTCTTTCCAGATACTTAAGATCATGCAAATCCTTTCTTTCCAATTCCTTATTTCTATACTAAACTCGATCTTCAGGAAAAGATAGGAGGAATAATCCAGTTGTTTTTGTAAATTATAGGATAGACAAATGGGAGACTTCTCTCAGCAATCTGCACAGCTAATAATTATTTCAAATTTAATGTAGTTGAAAATGTTCAAAAATTATAAGTATTCTCTAACTTGGGGAATTTTTGCGTGTTTGAAATAGTTTATGGAGACAGCCTTGAAGGCAAAATACTTCTTAACATAGAACTCATATCACAGTTAAGAAAAACATCTTTCTCCCTTGACCAGCAGTAGCTATACATACAGTTTCAGGCTTTGAGAAGAGTACATGAGGTCAGTTAATCTATCCCCTTATAATCAAGCAGCGTTTCTTGGGATGGGATTCTTTGAATTGTTACCATGATCCTACTGAGGAATCAGAAAACTAAACCACTTTTACAAATGTATTTTTTGGTGTGCTCTATCCATCAAGGTTGGATAATGCATACCTCTATAACAAAAACAAACTCCTATGGGATATTCTACGCTAGAAATGAAATACTGGATTAATGTTTGTTCTCTATGTGAAGACTGAGCAGAATTGAGGGAAGTAATGAACCATTTCATTTCATAATAACTCTAAGCTGGTAATTGTGACTCTTACATGTTTATCTACACAGGAAGAAGGTTATTGAATTTATCTCTATTACATGACGAGTTAACAAATTAAAAACATTTTTTTTGAGACAACATCTTGCTCTTAGTACAGGCTGGTCCTAAACTCACCATGAAGCCCAGGCTGATCTGGAACCCAGGCAGTTCTGCCTCCCTCTCTTGAGGTGTGATTATAGGTGTGCACCACCACATCCGGTTAATGTACTGCTGGAGATTTCAATCCAGAGCCTTGCACATGCTAGGCAAGTGCTGGAACCACTGAGCTATGACCTCAACCCAAAAACTGTTCATTTGTTTGAGACAGGATCTTACTCTGGTTCAGGGTTCTCCTGAATTTACTATGCAGCCCAGCCTGGCCAAAAACTCATGGTAATTCTCCTGCCTCAGCCTCACAATTGTGGGATTACAGGTGTGTGCCACGGCACTCAGCTGTTCTATGGTGCTGGGGGATAGAATCTGGGCCCTCACCCTTCCTAGGCAAGCACTCTAATTACTTAAATACATCCCCAGCCCCCAAACAAATTATTATAAATTATATTAAATGAACTAAGAACACAGTCAATATATTTAATCAAGAAATATATATCTATTGAAATTCTGTTTCATATGTATGGAATATGATCAAACACAAATGAAGAGTGTGACTGTTTAAAAACAGTAGACAAAAGGAACTAATGGAGTAATGGGGATTTAGTGTTACAATTGCAATAGAAGTTGCAAACAATTCAAAATTAGAGATCATGAATATTTATTTTGTCTTGATCTAATTAAAGATTTGCCTGAATAATTACTATCTGGGAGAAATGCATATTAGAGTGATTCTATGCTACAATAAATTTGTGTGCAAATTAAAGAAGTAGAAGATAGAAGTGATATATATATATTTTTTTTCCTTTTTTTTTCTTTTGAGACAAGGTTTCAATCTATAGTCCAAGGTGGTCTTGAAGTCACTCTGGAGCTCAATTCGTGGCAATTCTTCTGCCTCAGCCTCTGGAGTGCTTGGATTACAAGCATGCACCACCACACCCAAGTTAGGGAGTGCTGGGAAATCAAACCTGAGGCCTTGTGCGTTCTAGGCAAGCACTTTAACCATTGAGCTACACCCCTAATCTCTAGAAATGATATCTGGTAGCAGAGGAGATCTTGAACTTTAGATTCCAAGCTTCCTAAATTGTTTTTTGGAGAGCTCTTATCACTTTTACCAGTGACCCTTTCCCTCTGCTTCCTAAGTTATAGACAATGGTATCCTTTTACATTTCTTTAAAACACGAGCACTATACATTTAACCCTCATCATACAATGTTCTCTTGCATCTGTGTTAAAATACAGGTCCATGCTTTTCAAAACAAGCTTAAATGGTATCAAAAAGGGGAAATTTAGATCTATAGATCAGCATTTTACAGTCACTGTTTGTATTCTCTGTGTCATTTCTCATGTTCATAAATTTAGGATAACCTTTCCAAGAAAACATCTACTACTGCCTTTTCCCTCCCAGTTAGTTTAGTATGCTGACTAGAGCTAAGTATACGTTAGATCTCTGGTCACTTTGGGTGTCTCACATTTGATCCTAGTGACATGAGAGTACAGCTGGAAGAGGGCAGCCTTCACCTCCGTCCCATATTGGGTGGCCCAGAGGGAGGCATCTTCAAGACATACTGTGGAACACTCACAGGAGAAGCGAGCCAGGCAGGCAGAGCAGCAAAGGCTGAGCTCTGGTGCAGTTTTAGCTCATGCCAAGTTCAGCCTGATGAGGATGACAATGGCTCAACTTAATTTAGTGCACCTGAGCCAAGGAGGAAGTGGAGGCTCTAGAGCTCCTATGGGTCCATCACTGGGAGCGGAGGGAAGGCGACCTTTCTTCATAGGAAAGACAACCCTGCTATGCCAAGGGCAATTCTCCAGAACAGGAGATAGCTCCAATTGTTTCAGCAGTACGTGGACAGGCACAGGGAAAGTAGAGATAAGGATCTGAGCCACACCCAACAGCCGTGACAATCAGGGTCCTCTTTAGTTAACACACATGCTCATCAATACAATGAATTTCCTCTACTGAAGAAACAGCCAAGTGGTTTTCTATTTAAGTTCATGAAATACTGATTTCTCTCTTGAAAATTAAATCAAATACTCTTTGTATTTAACCATGCAAGTCTCCATCTGGGTTAGATACTGAAGGAGATTAGAAAGAGCCTTCGAAGCCCCCATTTTCTTCTGTCCTCAAGAAGCGCATCCACACAGACAGGCTGCAATGTGCTCAGTGTGATGTCTCACACGAGTAGCCATATCTGGGAAACTCAAACATCACCTCACACTGAGTGTTGACTAAGCATTAAAGGCTGGGCCTGCCTGATTCCCCTATCATACACATATGCTCTAATTTATGGATTTCCCTAACATCATACTGACAGCATTTGAGCCACAAAGAATTTATCATAGACCGCTGTTTGAGCAAATGCTCAGCTAACTGATGGAGATCTTTTCAAAATTAAACATGGGCAAAGAATGTGGTTTTGACAGTTCAAATATTTTTACAGTTACAAATATATATTATTATAGGTCTGAACAATTTGGCAGAGTAAAATTTAGGATGACTATCTTGTCACACAATATGGAAATTGGTACTCTGGTAAACTGATGAAATTGGTCCTGTGGAAGCTGACAGCCAGACAAAAAGCCTTGTGACTCGTCTTTGTATGATATACTCTAAATGCAAGGCAAGTTACTCAGGTTTCCAATGCAAATGGCCAGGGATTGTGCTTGAGAACCGACTTGATTTTGAAGTAAACTTCATCCCAGATTTAAAGAGAACATACTGGAAGACTTCACTAAAGCTTTCGCTCAAGGGCACAATGTTTTCTATGACAAGATATGTAGTGATAGTAGTGTGGTCAGGAGCATAGAACTCTGGATAAAAATTCAATATGTTCAGTTGCACCACTAACTTACCACATGGCAGAAATGGGTTCATCTTTTGTCTTTAGCCAAACTCCCTATGATGGTGATAGTATTAAAATTTGAGCAACTAAGACTAATATCCAGAATTTTCAAAAACTATCCCTAAAAATGATTATCATAAAGATATTAGAATACAAGAAAAGTTCTTTATGGGGAAAAAAATCCCTTTGCTACAACTGCCACTTTAAAAAAAAGTTCATAGTTTATATCACAAGGAAACAACTTCCAATCTCAATGAGTGCAATAAAATTTCAATATAGAAAGTAGTCTACAAAATTCTTTAATGGTCAATAGCACAGCTTCAGAAATACGAAACAATGACAACTTGTCAGTCCTCCTTCCCTTCCACATATGAGCACACATATTAATCTACCATATGTTTTTTATTCTATAAACTCTTCTCTTCCAGTAACTAGATTCTGGAAGATATTCTAAACGTCTAAGTCCTTAAAAGTCCTTTAAAAGGACTTTTAAAAGGCCACCAGTTGTCAGAGTTCTAGATTAAGCTTTAATTATAGATAAATTAAAAGCTAAAATTTGGAGACACCAAAATATCCATCAACAGACCAATGGATACACAAATTGTGGTATATGTATACAATGGAGTACTACTCTTCCATAAAGAAAGACAGATTTGAGGCTTTTGTGTGTTAATGGATGCAACTTGAGACCATCTCGCTTGGTGAAGTGAGTCAAACACCAAAGTTTAAATATTGTGTAGTTTCTCTAATATGAGAAACTCAGAACACAGACATTCTACCGAATCAAATTGGGTTAGTGGGAGTTAGCAGGGATGGGAAGGGTGCAGGAGGGTCAAAAAGAGGGCGGGGAAGAAATTACATTATTGATGTAAGATATATGTGCACAAAATACACTCAATATAAACATTGTGTTATCACTGTATATGTTTCAAAAATGGAAAAAAGTAAGTCAGAGAGGAATTTAAACAATAGATTATAATCCCATTTCAGGAACAGATTATAAACCCCACTTCCTAATTTTTTAATATTTTTCTTCAACCAAAAATATTTTTAAAATACTATCATAGAGTAGAGGCACATATTCAAATTTTCCCATTTCTTTTCTTGGTGCTACGGTTCCTTTTCCTTCTGATAATTTCAAGAACATTTAAAGATATTAAGATGGGAAATAAGATTGAGAAGTAAAGCTAATCTAGTGATTATGCTGTCCTTTTCTTTCCTGGCGACATCCAGTACACTTGCATGAAACAAACCAGACACTCAGGAGCAATAATAGTGGGTGAACTGTGTAGCTAGTGCAGGAAAAAATTAGAAAATAAATCCCAATTCATGCTGTCACCCATTATCATTGTTGCAGATGTAAAAGAGCAAGGACTAAGCATACCACAGAGGAGTGGAATGGATCAATAACACACCCCGGAAAGGAAGACAGAGGCTCCTTTTAAAATAATCAGGCCCCTTGCACCAGCTGTAACTTGGATGACTTCTGGTCCTTCCTAACTTCTCTATGAAAATTACGGATATATGCATGAAAAATCTACACTCTTCAGTCTTTTGTGCTAATTCATGACTGTACGTAAGAGGAAGTTTATCTAGTCTTTTTTGAAAAGCCATATCTGATAACAAGAGTTCTGAGTGCTAAAACATCTATTTTCAATTTTCATGATAATTAGTTTTACTATGTCTAGAAGGCAACAGAGCAATGCTGCCGTTTAGCTTTTCAAGGAGGTAAACATAAAGAGTCCTTTTCCACTGTTCCTAAATCTGTTCAATGGCAAATGTTCTAGCCACATAAAGTCAAGATAATTGCACAACTTTAGTACACTGCCCTTTTCTTAAGCAAAGGTCTATAGTCATTTCCTACAGATAGATAAATACAAAGCAAATGTAAATTTCAGCAGCTCCCTCTGAGGCACAAATTAACCTGCCAAGCAGGTAGCTTTTGAATTCCCTTTCACTGGGTACTGCAGGGGTTAGGGAAAGATCAGACCCAGGTTAATAACGTTTACCTCACCAACCACTTACAGCCATATTTCAGCAGGCAAATAGCACCACACACTCAGGTTCCGTAAGATAAGTGATTCCAAACATGAATATCTCATTCCAGTATTAATCACCTTGGATTTTTACAAAAATCACATTATTTTCTCCATACACTTTCCAATGGCTACTTTTAAGTGATGTTAGGATTTTAGCAACACTATTACAAGAGAGCTGTTTATCTTTCCTCTCCTTGGGGACCCATCTCTAAGACAGATATTAGATACTTCCTACAAAGAACTCAACCAGCACTGCTGGGAACATCAGGAGATGATCACATTTTTTTCTTCATTTTCAAAACTTTAAATTTTAAATAGTTCAAAAGAATGTGTCAGATTCTTAATTGAAAAAATTGAAAAATCAAAATTTTGGATTGGATAGAAAAAGTCCATGTTTTCATATCTTATTCTGGAGAGGCAACTACTATTTTGATTTCACAAAATTTGTAACAGATAAATGGAACTATTAGTCTTGGAACATGCAAAATATTTTTGTATATTTCCTCTTCCTTTTTTTTTAATGCCAGGCTTGGTGGCTCACTCCTCTAATCCTAGATCTCTGGGTTTCTGAGTTAGGAGAATTCCAAGTTTTCAGCCCAACCTTGGCAACTTTGCAAAACACTGTCTCATAATAAAACTAAAAATGGGCTGTGGATGTAGTTCAATGTGAAGGCACTGAGTTCAGTTTGTAATATCACAAAAACAGTTTTTTATCTGTATTATTTTTAAATTAATTGAGTCATTGGTAGGATACTATTTTAGAAATCATCTTTCTACGTTGTCATTTCCTTTTGTTTTCACCAAGGCCAACATCTTCTGCCCTCTTACATCAGATTCCATCAGGCAGGCTTAGATAGCTGGGCTTGGTGGGCCAGTGGGTTGAGATGTCTCCAGAAAAGGAACACATAGATACATGAGGAACTTGTCCCTAGATATGCAACAGCTTGAAAAAAAAATCATCTTGGAATACAGAACAAAAGCAAAGATACAAGTTAAACAGGTTATAAGGCCATAGTTCTGGATATGGGGCTCTTCATCTAGACTTTGGGGCACTAGGGTCTAAGCTTAGTCTTATCTTGAGCCCTCGAATTTGATCTTAAACCAATGAGCTAGTTTTTACAATAACATGTACCAATTGGCAAAGGTCAAATACATATAAGAAAATGAATATGCATTATCTATAGAAAAGTGTATAAAGGATAATTGTAATTGCTGATCAATTTGCACTCCAGCCCCGTCCCTACTGGCAGGAGAGTTCCTACTTTTCAACTCACTTTCCCCTTTGAATCCTTCCCAATAAAGCTTACTTCTCACTCTCCTACTATTCCCGCTGTTGCTGGTATTCATTCCTCCTCATCTGGAGAACAGGATCCCTGGTTTTGAGCTCTCTGGTAACACTCTGGCCATCAGAATTCATCCCCCTGACCCTTCTGGGCAGGAAAGGAGTAAGGGTGGGAAAGACCCCTGGACCCGCCACGTCTGGGATGACTGATGTGCCTTTCCGGGTCCTCGTCTGCAAGGGGGGCAAGCTTCATCACACTTCTGTGCCAAGAGGTGAGGTCCAGAAATTAAGTATGACTCTTCTTGAAGATTCTTTTTTTTTTCAGTTCACCTCCTCTTTAGTTCACAGAGCAAAGCTTTCTTTTCACTTGTGAATGTTTTCTTCTTTCCATAATATCTACTGATCCGAGAATCACACATTAAATGAACTATTTGGGGCTTAGTAAGGAATCTCTTAATTTTAGAGACATCCACACCTTACCAGAGGCAGAAGAGCTATTTCTTCCTCTGACATCTTTCCTCAGTCTGGTCCAGATATCCAGGGTTCATTTTGCATAGGAGCAACCCATCATCTGTGGCTTAGCCTGTGGCTATTTAGCAGGTCCAGTGACGAGGAAGAAAGTAAAAACGCATGTACTCTCTGTTTATTGAGGGGCTCAGGAAATCTTTCTGCCTATGAAGAGAACTGAGATACAGAGAGACAATGGAGGGAGCCCCGCTTCCTTGGCCTCTCTACAGCTCAGAGCACTGCAGCTCTGGGGTGTGACTGCCAACACGCAGAACTCTGTTCTCCAACAGCTTCGTCACACCGAGCTCTCCACCTTTGCCCGGCAACTTTTGGTAATGTGACAGGGAGTGTGATAAATCAGTACACTTTTCTCAAGCAAGCCTCATGCATTCTAAATAGTTTTGAAATTAGGTGCTCTGGACAACTTAAAATAGGAGAGCAGAAAAATTCAAGAGAGGTATTTGGAAAATTTCTACAGAGCACAAAAATACACATGGATGCGAGATTCAGTAATTTATTCAAAGAAACCAAGTGATAAGACACAATAATGAAGGGTATGAGAATGTCATGGCCACTTATTTTGCTGGGTAACTCCTCCAAGACTGCACCTTTCACGGGCATTAATTAACTCACTCCTGCTCATGCTGCAGAAAGAGTGTCAGTGTCAGACATGTGCACAAACTGTTGTCGTGTAAGATTGGAATGCGGCAACGCTGAGATTCTAATCCATCTTCATAATACTTTAAGACGGGCAGCACACGTGGAACCAAAGCTACTCTCTTCACTGCCAGGATTGCAGAAAGTATCTTTTCATATGTTTAGCCGCTTAGCTTTTTAATCCGGAGTTGGATACTCACACTGATATTCATGAACTACTCACTAACACAACACTAAATGAACAAGTAAATAAACATTCAAACGGGATCGTGTGCCCCAGAAAATGCCAGTGGAGAATATCCCAAGAAGGTCTATGCCTGATCAACTACATATCCAGTTTCTAGTGTTAATGCCATAGGACTTACATCAAGAAATTGTAAGTTGTCACTTAATTTTGGAAAAGAAAAGAATTTGAAACATTTTATTTCTTCAGTGACTAGAGATCTGATCCAACTGTCAGAATTTCCGTGAGCAGTATTGATTCCCCTCCTCCCAAAGCTGTCCTCACCTGCTGCGGCCGACCTTGGCTCCTTTTCGCTTCCTGTAGCTGGAGGCGGATGTGTTACACCACTCAGTTATATTTACCTTATTAGCACGACATGCAACCCAAGGCCGTTTGCAAGACTTTTCTGTAGCTTTGCTTTAAGTGCAGCCAATTTAGTTTGTTCTCTTCCAGATATACTCTGTGCCACGCTGCACACTGAATGGATGTGAGATTTCCAGTGAGATACTGACATTCACAAATTATAGCGACTACATCGTTTGGCTGTTCACACTAAAATCCCCAAAGTAGTCTGAATTCCTCGCGTTCATTTTCATTTCCCCTGCCAGCTCTCAGGAAACCCCATGCTCACTCTTCAAAACACAGAGTGAAGGCTGCCCTGCTCGCCACCTCTGTCACCACTACGTCGGCACAGGGGCCAAACATCTCTTAGCTGAAATATAACAGCATACTCACGTCTTATCTCTCTGCTTCTTCCCTTACTACAGGATAGCATATATTCAACATATGTGGAATAAAAATTAGACCATAGTCAATCTTATCAAAATACTTCTGTGCATTCCATCTCCCCATCACAAAAATCCCAGTTCCTAAAATGAGATGTAAGAACTTACCTACTAAGTCTGCTACCACCTTTTTATCCTTACTTTCTCTGTTCAACTTCCTGTCTACTCTGCCCCAGCCATATTGATCACCCTGTTCCTTCACTAATATCAAGCAAGTTCCTGCATTCAGGACCTTTGCACTTACTGTTTTCCCTACTAAAGATGGGCATGCTTTGTGTTTTTTTCTGTCTCATTCCATGGTCTCTAAGGAGTTTTTATTCACATGTTATTTTTTCACTGGCAACTTATCAATTCAAAAACACAGCACAGTGCCCACTTCAGCACTGCCTGTGTTTCATTTTTTAGTACTATTGCACTGATTTCCAGGGTGTATGTGGGAAATGATTCTTACTTGGTTATTTTTGTTTAGCTTACCTTTCGGAATGTGACCTATGTGAAAGGAAGCATTTTGTCTTTTGTCCTCAGTTTTTTTTTAGCCAAAATCTTTAGAAACTGTGCCCGAAACCTTTAGAAGCCATAAATATCTGAATGGAGTCTTTCTGGTTTTGAAAGAAAACCAAGAAAATGTTAATGATCAGAGTGGTGACAACTGCACATAAAAGAATGTGACTGAAATTAGTGGTGCTTAGATTTCTATTTGGGGAAATGAACCATTCTTTTTTAAAAATGCAAAATTGTACCTCATAAATAGGAAAAAGATGAATTCTGAGTAAATTAAGAACTTTATAATCTTAGAGTCACCCTTTAGAGACTCATCTGAGACTAAAAGCTAAAAGCCTCTCAGAGCACTCACTGTAAAATGAAGTGAAATTTGCTTACATTTATAATATTCATAAACAACAACAGTAAAAAAGTGACATAAAAACAAAACTAAATTTAACTTCTTTTCTCACATAAGAAAAATCATATCTGGCCAAAATTAATACATATTCTAACTGATCTACTCCAAAACAATTTGCAAATAAACATTTGGAGAACACTATTAGTAGACACACTTGAGCAACAGCCAAAAGCAAAATAGAGTTGAATTAGGTCTATCACTCACAAGCTTTTGCTTCTTATATAATAAATATTCTTTTTGAAACTTGCATTCAAAGCCTACTTTCTGAGAACAAAAAAAAAAATACCCTCAAATTTAAATCTACCTTCCAAACATTCAGAAAACTGTAAGTTAAACCTTTTCACTTTGTTCTGAGATACATAATGGTCATCCACTCACTTGATTTGTACTTGTATTAATAGTAAGATCATTAGTAGGTAAATGTCATCAAGGTCAAGAGGGCTCAGAGACAACCTGTTATTTATTTATTTGAATCAGGTCTTGCTAAGTTATTCAGCTGCCTAGGCTGGGATCAAACTTGTAAACCTCCTGCCTCAGCCTCCCAGAATACTTGAATTACAGATCTGCACCACCAGCCATAGCTACAATTTTTTAAAAAGAGAAAATATAGAGTATATGTAACACTAAATAATTCTTTTCCTCATTTTGGAAGCCTGGAAAACTGAGCTCTAGGAAACCGAGACTAGATTATAGCTTATGTATTTAGCAGTGTGTTTTTTTTTTCCAAGATAAAAACTGGCACAAAGATTAAGATTAGATAGAACTTGTTAGTAAAGTGAAAGGCAGAGAGTTGAATCCATGGTACATGTTGGTGAACCATCAAAAGCATCCAGGGCTGTCGCTGTCAACAGTAGGTCCTTTATCATTAGAGAATTGCTCATCTGTGAATGAAGAGGATCATTTTCTTTCACTAATTCCTGTCCTCTCTGGGCCTCAACTGGGAGACTTAGAAACTCCCTCTGCGAGGTGGGAGAAAGAAAAATTAAACAACAAAATACAAAAAGAATAGCTCAATATGCACTAGAGTTTGAAGAAGAAAGAAAACATGAACAATCAGGATACTGATTATTATAGCAGATTGGAAAAAGTAATTACTTAGATAAGGCTGCTGAACACTTGAAAGTACATGAGAGACATTTATTACATGTGGGTCAACAGAAATGTTAGAATTTTATAAATGGAGTTATCTAACCTATATTACCCTTTTAAAAAGCACTTCTCCACCCTGGGTGAAGAGTGTGATTAGCTGACAGCTTACAGGAGTTCTCCCTGGCTTTGCAGCCAAGTACACAGATGGCCTGCAGCCCGTCACTAAGCAGACCGTGCAGCCTCTCAGGACAGACTAGGGAAACCCTACCTCTATAATGTGTCAGTCAAAGGCTCCATTTAAACAACCTATTGCACAAGTAAGCACAGTCAAACAACATTTATTACATTATTAAAAATTGACAGTACATGTTATTTAGGCATGACAAATACTATCTTCAAAACGGTAACTAATTTAAAAGGAAAATATTCTTTTTTTGTCCAAAGTTATCTCAAATCTCATTTATAAAGGAGAAAAAGATGTGCTAATATAGAGCAAACTATAACTACAGGGAAAAATAAGACACCACATCCAGATTTAAAAGCTATGTTTCAAACCCACACTCATGTAATTATATAGTGAATTTATTGACAGTAAGTATTAGAAGAGTAGGAATTAACCACAAATGAAACAAACAGTGCATTTGCTTTGAATTTGTTTGTTTCACTGAATGTCTGTGCTCTCTGAATTATCAAATTGCACACAGATCAGGTTAAATCTGAGTACAAGTTAACTTCTTCCTCCAGTGAATTTGTAGCCAATCTCTGTGAAACAGAAAAATGTTTGAGCCAGGCATTGTGGCACAGGCCTATGATTCCCAGCACTCGAAGAAGCTGAGACAGGAGGATAACAAGTTTGAATTTAGCTCTGGTAACTTAGCAAGACCCAGTCTCAAGAAATAAATAAACAAAA
>PVKB01003174.1:0-30000 GCA_004027205.1 Ctenodactylus gundi | reverse complement strand
TGTAAGCAGACAGGTGCCTATTTGTAGGAAGGAAGCTCTTACCAAATTCCAAGTTGGCCGGTGCCCTGGTCTTGGATTTCCCAGCCTCCCTCCTATAAGAAATCAATTTCTGTGGCTGAGGACCCATTCGTCTTATGGTACTTTGTCATAGCTGCTTGAACATAGTAAGATAACACCACCTTCCTTTTCCTGATTCCAGCTTCTTTTGTGAAAAGTGAAGTTTCTTGTGACCCAATAGGGCCCCCCCCCCCCCCCCCCCCCCCCCCCCCGATCTGGCTCCTGCTGGTACTCACCCTTGCCTGAGTCCCAGTGGTCCTTGTTACCTGCTCCTGGCACAATGGCTTTCATTTCTGAGCTGGTTCTCACCACTGGGCCTTTCACTTGCTGCTCCTTGGGTCTGGGATTTGCTTTGTTGGATTTTCACATAATATCTTTCACCAGATCTCAATCTAAAAGCTACTTCCTTGAAAAATATCTCACTGATCCCTAAATCAAATCCAAATCAGGGCCCTTCTGTTATTCCCTCCCTTGCAAAGCCAATTATGGGGCCAAGAAGCCAGGAAAACGCCCACGGCACCCAATCCATAAAAGCCTTAATATCACACTGGAAATACGTGTTACATGGTAGAGAAAGTGTGTACTTATGAAATTCCTTACCAAGGGAAAAGCTCTTTGTTTTATTTTCCACTGTATAACCTGCTCCAGGCCATAAATTAATCATTAATCACACATTTTTCTAAATCAATGAATGCAGAGTAATAAAACTGAGCTCAATTTCACTGAGCCTTGGTTTTGTGCAACTCTGAACCACAGATGACGTATTCATAAAGCTGAAACTAACGTAATAGCTACCTAGCCTTATTTTTGGTGATTTTCAAAGAAGTAAATTGTAAACGTGAAAAAGCATTTAAATCTGTTAAGTGTATCTTAATATTTGTCAACATCATCAATCTGTTAATTCCTGTAAAGGTCTTAGATGCTTACTTTTGCATAAAGGAGAGGTGTCATGTTTGGAAAGACTAGCTTTGTGCTCAATAATATCAACCATTTGAGTTGCTCTATTACCAAATAACACTATATATAATAACTTAAAAGCAACACTGGGGCAATGAAAATTGGCTTATCTCAAAATGAAGATACTTTCTGGGCACTGCCTCAGTGTTGTGTCTAATTTTTAATCATGCTGTGTCTATGGTTACAAAGACATTCTAAGTCCTCACCACTTCTCCAGGCATGGAGAAAAAAATTAACTCTCCATGTTGCCTAAGAGAAATCAGCAAAGGTATGTACGTTGTGTAAAATGTACTGTGATGAAGTTTATCTTATATTGTGTCCTTAAGAGAAATCAAAATAGGCATTGGATACCACTGTGAGACCACTGCATACTGCAGAGAGCTTATTTGAGAGTCTGTAGATTACCTTTTTCCTTATAAATAAATCCTCCAAAAATAATAGCATGGTATCAAAAAGCAAGCAAGAAACTCGCCTTGTATTAAGTAAATCAAGACTCAATGAAATACAGACTGATGTGGTGGATATCTGTGTTTAGAGGATTTAAATGAATTCTCACTACTTTGAAATTTTGCTATTCTCATTCAAATTATATAGTAGAAAAGCTGAAAAAAAAATTTAAAAACAGTTTACCTGTAGTGTGGAAATAATTTAGATCTCCCTACAGGTAGGGGTTTGATACACAAGACCACTGGCGAGAAACCTTTCCATGATGCAAGACACATCTTTGATGTCCTTTGTCCATCCATGCCAGGGAAGGATGAGGACAGTGTTAAACAGGAGGTATAAGTATTACCCAGAACTGTCTGTTATGACTGCATGTTTTAGATAAATTAACTGCTCAAATCCTATAAGAGCTGCTAGTGATACTTGATATTGTGAAAGTATAATGTAGCAGTTCGTGCCAAAAAAAAAACTTTTAAAAAGAGTATTTTCTTTTAAAGAGATACTTTACATAGTGAAACTAGTTTTGCTGTGTTATATTTAAATAACAAACATAGCCATGCTGTATAGTTATAAAGCAATTGTTTTCCCCTTCATAGGCCGAACTCCCCGACTCCCATGTACATATTGAGCAAAGAAAAGACGACAACGGTACAAAGTGTCTCAGGAAAACCTGGGTGTTCATCTCTACAGCGCTGTTCACAGCGCTCCCTTCACATCTTGTCAAAGTAGTTTTAGACCTCAGTATCTATGATTCACTACTTACATCCTACTGCAAGTTTGCAAAATCTCAAAGCATAAGACCCAACGATTTCACTCCCTTGACATTACTAAATAGTTAATAAATCCTTTTTAAGCCCCTTTTACTCTTTCTAAAGTTGTATATACACATATTAATATATTATACATAATATACATATATTATATTACATATATTATAATTCTATCATGTTTTCTTTCCGATAGTTATTAACAGATGAACTGAGAATTTTATTCTAAAAAATGGGCTGGGGATGTAGCTCAGTGTGAAGTCCCTTAGCTGGATTTCTAGTACCACAAGAAAGAAAGAAAGAAAGAAAGAAAGAAAGAAAGAAAGAAAGAAAGAAAGAAAGGAAGAAGGGAAGAAAGAAAGAAAACAAATGCTAGAATGTACCTCTCTGGGTATATAAAGTATCACCATAGAAAGGAGAAACTAATTGGCCCTTATGTAGAATGACCCCAGCTTAGTGATGCTGCGAACTTTCACATGAATTGGATCTAGCAAAGTAACACTAATTCCAGTTGAAATGTTTAAAATATATTATCCTCATTTCTACTCTGTAGTATCTTTGTAGTATTTCTGTTTTTTTTTTTTCTTTTCTTTTCTTTTTCTGAGACAGGGTCTTATTCTGCAGTCCAGGCTGGTCCCAGACTCACTATCTAGCCCAGGATGGTCTCTGAAATGCTGGGATTGGATTACTGGTAGGCACCACCATCCTCACTTATGTGATGCCAGTGAACCAAACTCAGGGCCTTGTGCTTGTTAGGCAAGCGCTCTAACTGCGGAGCTATGCCTCAGCCTTCATTCCTGTTCCTTACCTTTGACTTAGGACGGTACAACACTAGAATCTTTAAATTGTCTCCAGTGAAAACAAAAGTACCACAAAGAGAAGAAGGTGAAGACCAAATACAACCTATGACTATGTCCTTATGTTTGAGGTCACTAACCTCTGTGTGACACTTGTAACTCTTTTCTATTTTGCGAATTTTGAGAAAACAAACATTTAGAAAAATTTAAAGACTAGGTACTCTTCTGTGGTGATGATGATATATCTAATGAAAGTGTATAACATAAAAATAACTTTGGTCTGAAACATTGTACAGAGTAATATGATAATTTTCCACAATTTCAAGAGATTGCCTATAGGAACACCCAAATACATTCTAGCCACTGTGTATGGCTTGTAGTCTATCTGAAGTTTATAAGATCATCACTATTAAACTCAAAGATACTTTTTCTCCAAATGGAACAATGAGAGGGCATATTCTTATACTTCAAATTTCAAGTGAGTTAAATTACACATTACCGTCTCTCACAGACCCTTTCAGCAAAACTGAAGGCACAAACACAAGAAGAAAAACAACTAGCCAGTCTTTACAGTTGCTGTAACATATTTGCAATCAAATGTGAAGTATATTCTAGGTAGTATACAAATTGAGGAGGCTAATCACTGTTGAGGCATATTATTAATGATGTAATAGTAATTCCAGCTAATTTGATGCATAGAAATGAAAGAGCTTAACAAAATCCTTGGTCACGGCCATGCAATATGATGGCATTTTTGATGTGAATATGTAATAAGAATGTAAATAAGCTTTAGAATGGAGTGACCACAAATATCTGAAAGTCAAATAACAAACTTGGTAAACACAAATTACAGAGAATAACAGGCTGGTGTACATGGATAGTGGCTATTCTCATGGGTCCATCACTACATTGTTTTCTATACTAATGTTATAAAACAAATAGCCAAATCCATTCACCCCTTACTAAGGGATGTCTTAACAAGCAAGCTCTGTTTTTCAGAGGGCAGAAGAAATTTAATCTGTCTTCCCAGAAAATGATCTAATTCATTTATCCAAATAAAGAATAATATAGTCAGTCCATTACTCCTGATATTTGATGTGTCTATATAAAGATGTGAGTGTTTCCAATGAAGGGACCTGACTATATATATTGGCAACACAATGAGTAAGCAACAGAAATGAAGACTTCTTCTAATTTTATTGAAATTGCAATACACAGAAAAATAAAGGCCCTCTGAAAGTTGTAACCTGTTTTGAAAATATGTCACATTTGTCCCTTTCTCAGTAACTTACATACTGTTTTTCTGACAGGGAAGCAATTGGCAAGGCAAATAAATTGAATCAGAAAGTTATTAAAATTTATTTTCATTTTGGCAATACTTGACAGAATAAGCTTTGGTGATTATGTGTGTGAGTGTGTGCGCACATGCGTGTGTGTGTGCATGCGTGTGTGTGTTTAGAATAAAATGGGTTGTGATACCATTCTTTAATAGAAAGCTTCAATAAAAAGAAAACTGGCAAGAAAAGCAATTCTGTGTGTGTATATTTATTTCCCAATATTAAGCAAGATATGAAGAAAAAATCAGTGTGTGCTGATGGAGTTAAGCAGAAATGCCAATTTTGACAAAAATTAAGAATTAAACATCCCTCTAACATTGCTAGTCAGTTATGATTACTATTACAGTACTTGGGGTGGTAGAAAGAAAAGAAAAACAAGCCCAGGTATAGATACAGGAACCAATAGTTTCTTAGCGACCTCTTAAGTAAGAGAGCAGGTTCTACTAACATCTGCTACTATCACAATTGAAGTTGTGAATGAAGTATGTTGCATGTAACTAAACCCATGTCTTTAAGCATACAATTTTTTCAAAAAAGCGAGACCTGGTGATAAATGCACAATATAAAAACAAATAAACAGAGCTCCAACTTACAAACTTGGACATTTGCACAGGAAGTGTTTCCTTCACTCATGTACAAATCTGTATGAGCCTTTGCTACATGCAATGCCGGACCCGCAACACAGGATGAAGCAGGGCTCATCCTCTGGAGAATCCATACAACAGACACAAAAGGAAAAACAATTAAACAATGGTTTATTCTAAGAAGTATAGTGTCATTTGTGTTTTAGTAAGGTCTCTAGGACAAAAATGGGGAGAAATTACTTATATTTTATTTTTAATATCACTAATTCATGAAAATAAGATGTCCTAATGTTCTTTGGCAAAATGCAAATTAGAGCTTGGGTTCTTTCACTCTAAGTGGAAAGAATTACAACGCATTGTATGTCCACCCTAATCCCAAAGAGTTTTACTAAAGCATGTCTAAAATATCTATGTGGTATTACTTCCTGTTTAAACAAGCTCATCATGGAGTGCAGCAGGGTCTCTCAAAGGGGTAGTGTTGGCAGAGATACACAAATGGTAGTTGGCGCTCAAACTGACATAACTGTGCCAAACAAAAATATAAAATTGTCTAAAATTGTCTGATAGCAATATTAAGTGGAAACATTCTGTGAAATGTCTAAAAAGTTGTACAAACTAGGAGGTCTCTTGTTAGGGAAAAAGTCTAATTCTATGAGGTAAGCCTGTCCAATCACTAGCCAGAAGGGATTAATTAGGTGGAAAACACAGGGGTCCAGGTAAGAAGGAATAATGGCTTGACTTAGGGAGCAGGGAAGCCAACTGAGAGGACGGCATGGACATGAGAGGATGGATTCCAGAGACATGAGGAGATGAGCTCAGCCAGGTGGATAACTGTGAGGGATGAATAGCAGGATGCCTGCCTGGGTTTCTGGACTACGTAATGGGGTAGTTGGCGTCGTCAATCCCAGAGACAAGGACTACATGAGAAGGTAAGAAAAAAGGAAAGACAATAGGAAAATACATGGAGTACTACTCTGCCACAAAGGCATATAGATTTGAGTCATTTGTAGATAAATGGATACAAGTAGAGGTCATTATTGTGAAGTGACTCAGACTCAAAACGTTAAATATCACATGGTTTCTCTCATACGAGAAACCCAGAGTGTAAATAAATGACAGTCAGATGGGGGATGTGGGGTGATGAAGGAGGGGGTGGGAAGATAAACGGGGGGAAGGGGAAAGGAATGTGAGGCTGATGGGATATACATGTGCACAAAATTCTTAAATTCAGTGTAACCAGTGTGTATTGCATCTAAATACTAATAAAAGGGGGGGGGGATGAAAAAAAGAAAAGTTGCTCTGCAATTTCAGGATTTAAAATAATCTTTTTGTGGAAATCTCACTCCATCTTTCTTCCTTTAGGGTAATGTTTATATTTATTTATCTACTGTTTCCTTTAGACAAATTACATGCTAACACTGAAGCAAAATTTTAAAAATGTTCTGTGTTGTCCTGCTGTTTAGAAATACATAGTAAGTCCTAATAATATTGCCATTGGGATGCTAACTACAGGAGCAATTATTCTTCAACAATTAGATTCAAGAATAATAATGTGAGTATAGATATTGTAGAAAAAATTGTACATGATGATTTGGATGAAGCTGTTTATCAAACAACTTTAAAATAACAAAACTCCAAGAAATCTATTTTACCTAAAATTCTAATCACGAAGTTTTTCAATAAAAGTGCACTCAGACGTACCTTGCTATAGAAGTACAGTCAGAATACAGGCAGACAGAGAAGCAGGCTGTTGTGAAAGGACTTCTTGCCTCAATCATCAGACCTATTTCATAAGTAATTATAAAGTATTTTAAATAGCCAAAGATGTACAGGAAAGGGGGCGTGATTTAACTTAAAGCGATACCATTTCTTGTATGCATGCATGTGTGTGTGTGCGTGTGCGTGTGCGTGTGCATGCACACACACACACACACATTCAGAAGAGATTAAGAAATCATATTCTCCCTTTAAAAAAGAAAACAAAATAGTCAAGCTAGAAGACTGTCTATTAGAAACCCAAAGAAACGTACAGCGTACCTCTGCAGTTTGCTTTGATTCTCCTCAGTGGTAATTTGTTCCCAAGACTGTCAAACAGCTGGACTCGCCCGAGACTCCTCCTCTTTCCAAAACCACCAGACAGGAAACACAAAAGTTATCACCAAGCTCATGCTCAAAGAGAAAGCTTCCTTGTTCAAAGAGGTTTTAAGAGGGCTGTGGTCAGCTTTTCATCTCTCACAGGTAGCACCAAAACAAGTGGAAACAAAGCCATTTTGTTACTTTCTGTCATTCTTATGTGAAAGCCACTTAATGTCTCTGATTAGTATTTTCCTGACCTCTTATTCAAAAGCTTTTTAAAAGAATGTATTAGTAAGCCTTATATTCTACAATAAAATATTTTTTACAGAATGTTTCAGAAAGTTTACGTAGCCCTGTTAACATTTAATTTGTCTGAAGAAAATAATAACCAAGTAAATGTATACACTGTTCTCAAGAAAGGAAGACAGTCAAAGTTCCACAAAAAAAAAAAAAAAATTCTGAAAGCTTGTCCAACTTCCTCAATGGTGACGACAGCACAGGAAAGACATTTCAGGAGGTCAGTTCAATCAAGTACCTTTTTCTCTTTCATTACTTTCCACTACCAGGATGATGGGAAAGTTTGCCCCTCTAGTGTCCGCAGACTGTTAACCACCTACTTGGGGAGGCAGCCTGAACCTTAATGACTCGAGTGAGCCTGGGGCAGCACACAGACTAGCTTGTTAGAGAAATTCAGGTTTAGAAAAGGGAAAAGGCAACAAGATTCTAACTGCCCTGAAGCTGACGAACTGTGGAGTATCTGGAGACCAGCAGCAGCCTACACACTGCCCTCACACCCTCACACCTCTACAGCTGCCCAGCATGGATGCACAGTGCACACAGAACAAACTGCCAGCACTAAAGAAACTAACGTGGCCAAGCACCATGGCACACACACGAATGCCAGCACTCAGGAAGCTGAGGCGAGAGGATTGCCATAAATCTCTGGCCAGCTTGCACTACATAGCAAATTCAAGATCTGCATGAACTAAAGCTTCATAAGTCTGGCTTATGTTAGTCTTTGAACTGCCCGGGTCACTGTCCTCTTCCTGGCCTTATCTTACTGTGGTATGGTTACACCCAATACCTTGAGGTCCTCCCCAGTGTTCCCTATACTGTCCCTCCACCAGCACCACTTTCTCATCATGAAAGCCTTTAAAAGAAGATGCCCTCTAAGTAAAATCATAGCTAAATTTCTAGGTCCCCTAGACTATCGTGTGTGTGTGTGTGTGTGTGTGTGTGTGTGTGTGTGTGTGTGTGTGTGTGTTACATCCGATGAATAGTCAATGTGCCCAGCATACCTCAGGCATGCTAGAGAATTTTTTCTTGAATTTTATTTTTATCATTACTAAACTTCTAATATGATGGGATAACAAAATAGCCATCTGTGCCCCACTGCTTTATCCAATAGCTCTTGAAAGATACTACTTAAATTTTTTGTATAATCTTACATTCTAGTTCTCTATTTTGACTTTTCTTTAAATGGAAATTTCTTGAAAACAGTGATAAAAAGTGACAACTTTTGATCCTTCACAGCAGAGATGATTAAAGGAACATCAAGAAGCCAGTGAGAGATGTTAAGTCCTTTAGAGCATTTAAAGATACGGATACAACTTCTGAAAAATAAATCTCAGAGTGTTGGGATTATAAACACATATCACCACAATTTTTCTGGTTATTTTTTCCCTTTTAACTTCCATGATTTTAGAATTAGCTTTTCAAATGCAACAAAATAAAATAAAGTAAATTATAAAAAGAAAAACCAACATGTAACAATATGGTGCATGCTGTGCAGTAAGAGAACAACTTGTTGAAATTTCTTTGTGTTACTCAAGTGTAGTCCACAGACACGCTACCTAGGTGTCACTTGTGAATGTGTTAGAAATAGATTCCCTGATACCACTCCAGACCATCTGAATTCAGACCTGAATTTTAACAAGATATCCAGGTAGTTAAAGTGACAATAATGTTTCAAAGCCTCTGCTCCCTCAGGTTTTTTGTTTGTTTTGTTTTATTTTAATGTCAACCAGCACACTTCAGGCTGGTGGCCCTCTCATATGTTATAGGTACACTCTTTAACATTTAAAATATGCCCCTTCACATATAAAATAGAAAATGAAAATCCGAACATGTAAAGATTAAAAAGCTCTATTTTTCCATTAATTGTTACTTTGATGAGTTTTTTTTTTAATTTGTCAAATTCTTTCACATGACATTGTGAAGGGTACCTGATTTTCATAATGTGCTACAACTGTGTTTTCATATGCCTTCTGGATAATCCAATATTACATTTAGGAAGTATAAAATTTTATTATGTGTTTATTATTATTATTATTATTATTATGTTTATTATTATTATTATCTGTCAATCAGAAGATATAGCATAAACTGTCATTTTTATGAAACATTTTTAATTGATGAGAAAATGTCCATATAATATATCTGGTCACATGTTTTAGGAATCCATAAAATGAGACAAAATATATAAAACACATTGTCTAAGTTGAGAGTTGTGGAAATGAAGTGGGAAACAGGAATGAAGGGGACTAGGTGGAGAAACAAGCTCAGAGACAGGAAGGTGGGTGGGAGGTGGGTAGGAAGGAAGGTGGGAAGACACTACAAGGAGCTTATGTGGACCAGTGATAAATCCTGTGCCATGATGCAAAAAGTGTAATTACAATTAACATAGATATCTTCTTATGAGATTAACAGAAATCCAGTATGAGTTACAGATTAAAAATATTGAGTGTCCTCTTTTATTCCATCTTTGGAAAAAAAACAGAATATATTTGACAACCGAAAAAAAAAAACCCACAACTTCAAATTACTAATCTTACATGCAGGGTCCAGATTAGGAAAATTTACTAAATAGGAAAAAACTACTTCATTGGTGAACTCCTCCAGCCCTTTCTTCCCTTTCTTAATCATTTTTAAACACAGTACTCCAGCTCAGGTCCTCACACAGCTAGCTCATACTGTCTGATCATCCGGCACAACAGGCTCAGGTCACCCTCAGCTCGAAGGCCTTCAGGACCTGTGTAGTACAAACTCCCTCAGCCCGGTATTCACCCCAATTTCCTGACCACGCTGCAGAATTTGTTCTCTTCCACACCAGGTTTGCCACTTACATTCCAGGTGCATTCTAAAGATTCCGGGCACATTCCCAACTCCACAAATTCACCCAAATTTATACTGCTTGGAAAATGTTCCTCCTTGTTCCTGCTGGAATAAGGTTGTCTTCAGGCATAACTTAATAATGTAAACTTCTTCAAGTACCCTCAGTGACCCAAATACCCTCTGTTTTTAAAAACTTTCAGGACACGTACTTGACATCATTGGCATGTGCTGTCACACCATCTATCCTTTGTCTGTCATTTTTGTATCAGTAGTCAATCACTTCATGTATAATTTGTGCAGTAGACTAACTTCCATATTATAGGGCTCTGAGATTCCCATTATCTTGGGCAATACTTTAAATAGACCATGGGAGCAATAAATATTTGTGGCTGATAACACAATAAAGATAAACTGAAAAGAGCCAAGGCATTATGAACACATTCTATAGCCACACAGAAATTGTTCATGAGAATCCACGTGATAAATTCCCTCTTTCAATTAACTATTTCTGAGATGACCATATGTAAAATTTGAAACTAACAGTATTAGGGAGCTTAGGACAGAGCTCTCATTACTACACACTTACTTTAAATATACAAATAAAGATTGTAATGTTCTTTAATCCAGAGCCTCACATATGCTAGGCAAGCATTCTTCCACCAAGCTGCATACATAGCACGTGCAGGTATTTTTTTCAAGTACTTTAACTCTTATTGACATTATCCCTTGATTGAAAACGGGATAAGAAGAAATAGATGGTTCCTAAAACCATAGGTTATTAAAATTCCACAACACCCTTAAAATATGAAATTGATTTTAATTTGAAATTCAGTATTATGTCTGGCCATGCACAATACAACATATCATAGAGGTGAGCTAAAATTTCTTTTTAGTTGACATAACAATAATATGGTTTTTTTGAATAAAAAGAATTTTTTAAAATCTCAGGTGCTTTCTTATGTAAATAATGGTATATATTTTTGAACTGAATTTTATATCTCAAAAATAAATTTAAATATGTTATTGAACGAAAAGTCTCAAGTCTATTCTTTTAAACACACACAAATCACAACATTTGAATATTGACCTAGTTCCTCACTTAACATGACATAGTCATATAAATTTACTTCGTATAACAAAAAAAAATTCTGAGACCAAAATGAGATAGAGGATACAATGAGGGTAATCAGGAGACGAGGAAAATTAATTGAAACCTACATAGGTAATATTTAAAAGTACAAATCTTATTCCAAACCTACCTCCTTATCTTCCAGTCTTATGAATATTTTTCTTATTCTATTAAATATTATCCTAATCACTTATGAACAGTCACTTTTTAAATTATCCTCTTTTAGAGGGATGCAAATAACTCAGAGCCATGACATTCCCAAGTGGTAATTTTAAAAACTAGACTATTTTTAGGGTTTCTCATTCCTGCATAGCCCTAAAATATCCTATTTTTGACTCTTGTTCTCTTTTCTTGTTCAAATAGCAATCATTACCAAATAAAACAAGACAAACAGGCAAATACGTGCCTAACTGCACCTTGTACAGATACACTTAGTGTTTATATTATAGGTCATTTTTTTAATAAATGGCAAGCTCCCACCTACATTTCCACGGAAGAGGTATTAAACATTGCAAAGAAAGAGAAATACGTCACATAAAAACCTTAAATATTGCAAAATGATGTTCTCAAAGAAGAAAAGCCCCATACAGGAAAACAACTATCCCCTCAAACTAGTCTTTACATAAATAAATACATACGGTATACAAAACACTAGGCTAATTCTAAAAGATACAATAGAAACAAATTCACAGGTAATTTTTGTTTACCCATGGCCGAGTTTTTTTTCCCAAAATTCTCAATGGGTATTTTTCCCCCAAAATATGAGGTACAAACAGGTTTTTCATACAGCAAAATTGCCCTGTGAGGTGTTGAAAGCACATACGTTTTGCCGTGGTGCTTTTAATTTTGTTTACTGTAGAAAAGTCAGATAAAATGAAGGACAAAGCCTCAAACTGTCTAGGCAAGAACTTTGAAATTTCATTCATCTTTTTTATTGGGGTCATTTTTGTTACCTTGTTTCATAAAATTACAATTTTTAACCCTCTCTGTCTTATCCTCTCTGTGGTTTGCATTCTGAGCAATGGAGCTTGTAGCCAGGAGGATGGCAACAGGGTCCTCCCCTACATCATCTGCGCACTCAGGAGCCTATCACTGCCTTTCACCCAGCCTAATGTGACCCAGTGCCAGGTCCTCAAGACAAGGCCTAGGGTAACATTATTATTATTATTATTATTATTATTATTATTATTTTTACAGCAGTTGAGCATTTCGATAGTCTCTCAGTCTCAACTCAAAAGGAGCACTCTACCTCACAAGAAGACTAAAACAATCTTTGAAAGGCTCTCATCTATCAAAAGGAGACACAGATGCTAAATGTACTTTCCTCCTACAGCAAATTCCATTACAGCACGGCCTTGTGCCTCATGAAAAACTCATTACCTGAATAATAATGCTCCTGACCACAGTATGGCTTTGATAGCAAGAACCTGAACTGTCACTGATACCCCTTCCCGTGTCCACTCCTAACAATTTAATTAGCAACAACCCTATCAGCAACATCGAAAAACAGGACAAGTTTCTGACAACAGGCGCATCTGATCTGCAGCTGCTGAGGACATCTTAGAACAAATCAGTTTGAGAGGGAATGTCATTTGAGAAGTCCTGATAACATTCATGTGCAAAGAGACCTAAGGAAACTGGCACTGGACACAGGAAGCTTTCAAAAAGACAGCATAAAAGCCACTCAAAAACGAAGAAAGGAAAACATTTCTGGAGCCATTTGTAAGAACAGCAAAGAGGGTTGGAAGTGTGAGCAGTATATGATTTCAATTAATAAAGTCCACATCCTTTTATCACTGCCCTGAACACTGAAAAAGAGAAATAAAAACTTGAAGCATATCTCAGGTTCCAACCATTACAAATATGCTTATGTCTTGTTTAAAATTCTATGTTTCTTTGGGGTCTAGTTTGCTCTAAGTAGCTTCTTCATTTTAGTATGAAACTGAGAGTATTTTGGGTGCTTAAACAGTAAGACAGCTGTGGGGAGCCCAGTCTCCTGGCAGGCGGGGCTGTCCAAGCTCAGCCTTCCCAGGCTCCTGTGAACAGCTAAGGGAACTGTGATGTCCATGTCCTATCAGCTTTGCAGGTGCTGGGTGGTTGCATTTTCAGGCAGGGTTTTTGAATAGCTGGCATCTGCGTCCCGGGCTGCATGGTGCCAGTTACCTCCTGCATCTCTCTTAGTGACTGCCTGGGCCAGGAAACACCCAAACCAGGCACATTTCTCTAGGAATGACGGAAGAATGAGCAACACCCGGGCTTTCTCCTTTCTTGCTGGTTCTTTTCTTCTCTCTCAATAAAGCCTATTCCTTAACCTTGCAGGCTTCAGAGAATTTGTCCTGAACTCTGACTTACGTGGCACAGACTAGGTCTAGAGTCTCCCGAGTAATAACATATTAAGACACAGAAGAAAACCTTCAGGCAACACCTTCACATGACAGCAGAATTTCATCCACTGCTGAAGTCATGAATCAAAAAGAACACAGAACACGATTTGGAGAGTAACTCAGCTGTAAGCCTTAGTACTGTCTTACATAACAGGAAGAATTTTGCATGTCTTAATTCACCCTTTATTTTGGTGTGCATGGGATTGTGTCAAAGGAAGAAATATCTGAATGTTAATTAGAAAAGGGCAGGATTTGGTATTTCTACTCTAGGTATCCACAAAATTACTTTGGTGAGACCTTGTTTAGAATAAAAATAGTAAATTTTAGGAGGCTTAAAATCATCTGACAGTAAGGTTTTTTTTAATTTTCACAAAATAATTATACTGTATACATACTACCTGTCTCCTAAATGAAAGTCACAATACAAAATTCTCACAACATGCTGTAATACCAATCCTAGGGAAAAAAGGCAGAGCAGCAGGGTATACTCAGGGCATCTCCCTTCTCAAGGATTCCACCCAAACGCTTCTCTGGCTCTCGTGCCAATCTCTGCCACAGCAGGAAGACACAGTGCGGCCCACATGAGTGGCTGCGTGTCCACCCCCTGGTAATTTCTTTAGTAACATACTTAAATGTGAGAAGGATAGAAAAGCAGAGGAAGGAGAAATTCAAAAAAAGATGATTCCAGCAAGCTCCCAATTCTCAAACTATCTTGATTTGCACCTCTTTCCTTCGAATTACAGCTCTTTTCTTTCCTTCGAATATGGATTCACCTCTTAGAAATCTGAGTTCCAAGTGGTAGAGCCTCTGCCTAAATCACTGAGCACATATATCAAAAACGAGGCAAGAAGTGTACTGGCTTCTACCACAATCTACACTAGAACTACCAACTCTTATTGTGATAAGACAGAAGGACACATAAAGGGTGCACAATGGAGTTCTCTTTAGTGATCGGACATAAAATCTTTCAATACACCCTTCTGTTAGAAGATTTTTTAAACTCATAACGAAGTAGAATTTTTATAAAGTATGAATTTGCATTGAGATGAAATTTAAAGTCAGAGATAATTCGTCATTAATTTTTCCATTACTCACAGGCAAATAAAAATTAAGTATCTTCATTCTACTTTTTTGTACCTATTATCAGAAGTGTTAAATGTATAGAGAATCCTTATAAAATTTTATACCAAAATCCATTAAAAAGGAAGAGCATAGCAGGTCCTCACTTTTCATAAAAAAGCAGCAGAAGGTAAAACATACATTATTCATAATCATTGAGGAAAATCATGAATGTCTATTCTTTTACTTATGAATGCCTTAAATATGGCAACTGTCTTCATAAAAATCATTTCTACCACTGTTCAAAGTTAGCTGTTTCTGAGACACATGCTGAAATCCATCACAACCTTTTTTGGTAAAAATGCAATTTTTGGTTTTCTAATGATGATGGAAAGGGGATGGCATCCGAATGAGAAACAAGAGGGTTTCCAGCCTGCTGCGGTGTCCTGATTTTCAACCTAGGTATTGTCACAAAGACATCCACTTGTTATATTTGTTATTACATATGTCATGCAGCTAGGTGACTCGTTATCCAAATATCATTAAGCTGCATGGTGTATTATACATTTTATTTTAAAGTCTTTTATCCCAAATAATAAAGAGAAATTGCTATAACGAGACAGATATATTTTCAAAGTTAGGAAAGCCCCAAATATGTTCCGGAATCTGAAAGAATTTCAAGTGGCAGAAGCCCTGAGTGACAAAGGAAAAACGGCAGAACCAGACTGTGGGGAAAGGAATGGTCTCATAGCGAGAAGGCTGGGAAGGGAAAATCTGGCAACGCCTCATCCCCAGAGGGTGATCCCTGGCCTTGTTCTCGAACCTCATGAGCACGCTTCTCAGTGCCAATAGGAGAGACACACACCACAGCTATTATCGTTGCCTGGCTAGGTCTTCTTTTGTGGTCATAGTTCTTACTGTACTACACACAGCCATGATGACATAAGCTAAAGTGTCTTATGCATTCCACAATTGTCACAGTCCTCTAGAAATCTCTTATTTTTAAATGCAAATATAAAGAAGCGATGAGATGGCATTCTGTTGATTCGTCTTTTGCTTTTTCTGTCTCACCTTTGACTTTACGCTAAGTACAAACGTGCAGGAGAACAGCGTAGGTCGTGGAAGTACTACCTGCATTTGGGGGAAGAAGGATGGATTGTGCAACAGATAGTAGCGAGTCACTGGCTACCGCATGGGGAAATGAAAGGAAAAGCTGCATTCCCACCTCCTTCTTCCAATAAGATAAGTTCCAGATGGATCAACGGTCTCAGCCTTTGGGAAGGCCCAACAATTTTCAGAATAGTTTAATCTAGTCTTGGAGTAGGAAATTCTGTTCCAGTAAGCCAAAAAACACAGAAAATTAGACAGCTTAGAAGCTCTGTCTTCGTCTAGAGTTCTACTTGGAAAAAGTACAGTACAGTTTAAAGAGGAAGGCCAAATGACAATTGTTAAAAAGAATTTTGCTACACATGGCAGGCAACCAATACCTGTAGAGGTTGAAGTGTGTCCACAAATCATCGAGAGACTCCAAAATCATAACAGAAAAATGGGAAACCAAAATAGAAATATTAATGGGTTTTAAGGATAGAAAAAGTTCTTGAGCCTTTCACGTGTCTTAAAAATGAAAGTTCAAACAATTTAAAATGACTTACCATTTTCACCAAGATTAACAAAGTTCAAAATTGGATCATAAACCATATTGACTAGCAGCTGCCATGGAAGGCACTTGCATAGACTCTTTTTAAAAGTACAAATTGGTACAACCAGCTTATAGAAAAATTTAGAAAGATTTATTATTACTTAGCATGAACTAATCCAACATTTTGCTTGAAAAATTTATCCTACAGGCATGGTCAAATATGCATAGAGTATTTACAGTAATATTTTTGAAGCATTGTTTTAAATATCAAAACTAAAAATATTCTTAAGACTCATTAGTCGACTAAGGATTAAATTTTTGGAATTATATTCAGATAGTAAAACACTGCAGTGAAAGTAATCGAATTTTTATGTGTAAATATATAAGAAGCTTAAAGATACATGTTTTTAAGTGATAAAAATGTAATCAAGAGGTTACATCAATGAGCATAGCTCTCTATACATACATGTGTGATAGGATAACCGTGACACATTTTAAAATATTTTACTGCTAAATTGTAACTTTAAAAATTGATCACTTCTAGGAATGAGGCCAAGTTGTAGGAGGTGCCACAGAGATTCACTTGTCATTGTACAATTACATGTGTTTGATTTTAAAAATATGTGTGTGTGCATGTGTGTGTGTGTGTGTGTGTGTGTGTGTGTGTGTGTGTGGACAGAGATTTTTCAATTACATAAACTTGAAAAATTATGGATTAAACATTTTATTGCATTACTGCTATATCATGTATTGGCTATCTCTTGCATATATTGGTTTTGACAAATAAGTGCAGAAAATGAATAGCTTCAGGTTTTCTGTAACTTATCCTCAATAGTGAAGCAGAAAAGCTGGAACTTTCCCAAAAAGAAGCTTTGAGAATATGAGAACTTGCCCACCGCTAGACTGAAATCATCAGACGTTCCTGTAAAAGTTATTCAAAAAAGGAAGAAGGAACTAACAAACACTGACAGAAAGTATAGCTGTCAGCCAAGCATTGGCATTTTAACTTGATTCCTTCATTAGTTGTGAACATTTTATATATTCAGGAACTGTGTTTTGAGTTAGGGATATTAAAAATAAGTTAGATTGTATCTCCACTTTTATTGGGTTTTATGCATTATAGGAAAGATGTATAATTAAAAAACACGTAAATTGTTACAATATGAGAAATACAGTAAAAAAAGACCCCAGTGCTGACAGTGGACGGAGTGGGAGTGTATGGGTGTGAACGTGTAGTAAGCATGGCAAAATTGCAATGTGTTTGCAATTAAGATAAGAAGAAATGCATCTAATTTAGAAGGCCTTCTGGTCAAAAACTGCTCCACATAAAACGTACCTGTACTATCTGTCAAGACAGAACTTGGCTACCCATTTTCAAACAAACTGTTTCTAACAAGAAATTAAGAAATTATAACAAGAAATCTGGTATTTTTGGGGGAGACAAAAGAGATATTGTAGAAATAAATACATCCATACTCCCAAACTCATTCCAAGAGATAAAAACGCGAGCATGTCCCACACAAGTCCTTGCGTAGGTTAGCAAGACGCCTGACGCGTGACAGAAGCAAGCAACTCAAACAGCTCCAAAAGGTGACAATGCCCTCGACTGCACAGATGACAGCAGCACTGAGAACGAAGGGCCAAGACAACATGAAGAGGAATTAGGCGGACAACAGCAATGAGTTCAATCACAGGGGACATACGAGTGGGGTGGTGGGCAGGACGGCAGGGCGAGGAGGAGGAATTCACATGACTCAGATGTGCTATGTGTATGTACCGGTTCCTCAAGTGGAATGTTATCATTATGTATCATAAAAATATACTGATAAAATAATCATTCTTAAAAAACCAAATTCCCAGCTATTATGGTTAGACACTTGACACAAAGTAATTTAGACAAAAATCACTTAGACAGGGAATTAATATCTCTTTTCTAAAATGGGACAGCTGAGTCCTAGGGAAGGCCACTAATTCATTTAAACATAAGGTAGTTTGAAATTAACAGAGAAGGATTTTGAGTTAAGATCTAAAGAGTTCTAAGCACCATGCTCCATATGTAGAAGTTGACCTATGGGAAAAGAGAGAGAGAGAGAGAGAGAGAGAGAGAGAGAGAGAGAGAGAGAGAGAGAAATGAAGGAAAAGAGAATAAAAATAAGGAGAAGAGGAAGAGGAATAACAAGGAAGAAGGGAAAAGAAGAAAAAAAGGATATCAGCAGAAGAAGAGCGAAAGAGAAGGAAAGGAGCGTATGGTCATTACTTTTTGTTTTTAATGTGCAAAGTTAAAACGCTTTGAAGATGTATCACCTTTAAGACAGTACAATGGCTAATAATGTAAGTATTGAAGTCAGAATGAGTGACTGTAGCTAGAATTCTGGCTCTGATATGGGTTAATTTGCCATATGAACCTAAATTAGTCTCCATCTAGTTAAACTGTTAGAGCTAGTTTTTCATCAGAAACAGCACAGAAGAGTACTCGTTCCTAGAATCAAGATGAAAACTAAGCAGCAATATTTGCCCAGCATTGAATGCCACACCAGTGAACAAGAATCTCTTGTTCAAAATACTCAAAACAATAAGCAAAAGTTCATTATTATCTTATGTGTTTCAGTAATAGTATAATCCTGGAGTATAATTCTAAGTTATATGACATGGCTGAAGCCTTAAGCAAATGAGAATAGTGCAATTAGAAACCTTTAAAAAAAAAAAAAAACTGAGGCAGGCCCAGCGCTGCAGGCCTTTATTTTCTACTCATTCATTTCCTACGGATGTGCAGTGCGCCACCACATCCACGCTATGGGGTACTTGGGAATCGAATCCAGGGCCTCACACTTGCCAGGAGAGTGCTCTTAACTGCTAAGCTGAATCTTGGAAATAGTTCTTTAAAGCAAAGCCTTAAGGAAAATCAAATATTTTAGAAGTCAAATCCACAGAAAGGCGACAACACTACACATGGCTGTTCCAACCGTAGAACGGCATACGTCGATAGGACAGGACTACAGAGCCAATCACAGTCTGGCTGAGGAGTTTTATTTATAGTGCTGCTGATAACAGATATCAACATTGCTTCCCTGTTTACAGGATCAGTTAAAAAATATACCCCATTTGAAAACTAAAAACTGTGCAAGTCTTTAAATTGTGAAATATCGGAAATGTTCAAGGACTAACAGAATCTTTAAGCATTAAAGTATCTTGTACTTCTAATTTACTCCAGCACATTTTAGTAAATAAAATATCAATAACTCAATGGCATAATTACTATAATTTTACATAAATAAAATATTATTTAAAAAAGCACAAATAAGATGATCTTATTTTCTCTGAAATGATATTGCTGTAATCAAGGAAATCATTTATTTAGGGCGGTAACAAAATGTACCTTTTAACTCATCTCAAGTTTTAATTTACATTTATTGTTGTAGGACTGAAAGGTTAAGAAAATGTGTGCCTTAGAAAAATGATCCTTCAGTCCCAGCTGACTCACTTAGCCAGTCACGGAGCTATCTGAACTTCTGAAGACACTTCAGGGGAGGTGGGGAGGGGAAAACAACAACTTCAGCTACATAAAAAGTTCTTTCTTCTTCTTCTTTTTTTTTTCTTCCTCTCCAATACTTCTTGGACATAGTCAAATGGAGATACAAAGATGAGCTAATACCACAGGATGGGCTTACCTCTATCTTCTGTTTGGGAGGCTCATCTTGCCAAGCAGCAGCCTAAGGCAGCTGCAAGAAGTTACTTCCTTTCCCCTCACAACACTTCCGGGAACCTCATTCCCACCCCCCTCTTTTTTTTTTTTTTCATCTGAAGACCAAAAGTATCAGCTTCTCATGACTCATTCTCTTCTCCTATGACCTCCTTTTTTCCCTCGTGATAGTGTGCCCAACTGCTTTTAAAGTACTATCATGGCTGCATTCCCATTCTATTACAGATAGAGCCTCGATTTCATACTTACAATGATGGCAGACACTGGTTGCTACAGACACTGGTTAAGAGGGTATTTTGGAAAATCTCAAAAGCTTATCGATCAAATCTCAACATCACATATATCACTTATGTTAACTATTGCACTCATTGTAAAATAATTCCTTCCAAAACATCACTACTACCACCCAGATTAAAATTTCATAGCTGGGGTACTAACACAAATTAATATAAAAGAAAAGCAGAAATATAGAAGTCATTCTAATTCCCTCTACACATTCACTCCCAAATTTGAATTAATCTTGACATCCTTGCAGCTGACTTCCTACCTTTTCCTGGAGAATTCCACACTGACATTGTCTTTTACCTGGATTGCTCAGCTACATTCTTCATTTGTTTTAAACTCTGGCTTTAAGTCTGTGGATCATTTCTCCAAGCTACCACTAGATTGCTCTTCCTCAAGGATATGTTTAATCATGTTATTTCTCAAAATAGTCATCACCCAAGAAATTATACAGACAAAAATCTTCCACCTCTTCGGACACTTCTCGTGTTCTAAATCCCATCAACTTACTTGCTCTCCACTCCTCAGATTTCTCACCTTGGTGTTCTGTTTGAAAGTCCCTTTCAAGGATTCTTAACTCTACCAACAACAATTCCTCCATGAGGCATCACGTAGGTATATCCTTGGGAAGAGCCTGTGGGTATCCTGACCATTCACAGCTTCCTGGTGTCTTTCTGTGCTACTTCTGCCAACCACAGTATCACCTTACGGCTATTGTTCTAGTTGTACTGTAATGTCCATGATCCTTGATCCTTTCCCTCTTTCATTTTGTTAACTGCAGACTCTAACCTAGGAAAAGTACTCAACAGATTGTTACCAAAAGAGTGAATGACAAGTGAGCCACGATATGCATGGGGGATGGGAGAATGGGTGGACGAGGGGCAAATGCATACAGTCAATGTCGCCTGTACTCATGTCTGAAAACATTGTAGTGAATTCCATTAATATGTACTAGTGAAAAGAAATCCTACAAGACAGATGAGAAAATGGATTGGGAGCACAACGTAATATTGTTACCAGTCCTGTAATCTTCGGGTTCTGGGAAGAGGAAGCAGAACAATTGCATGCTTGAACCCAGCCTGCGTGACAGAGTAAGTTAGTAAGACCCTGTCACAAAAATGGTAAAAAATGTAGTTCACTGTGAAGGCCTTGGGCCCAGTTTCCAGCAATACAAGAAAGAAAGAAAGAAATGAAAAACAAGAACTCAATAAAAGCATTAACACGGTCTTACGGATATACACAAGGAAGGAATGAAAGTGTAGTAGTCACGTATGCTGGAACAGAGCACAGGTGCTTATTCCATGTCATGCAGGAGGAAGAGAAGAAAAGGGAAGAGAGGGAAACGGGAATACACCACTCCAGCTCGTGCCCCCAGTGATACACCTGAAATCAGCCCCACCCCTTAGCAATATGCTTAAGCTACAAAACTATTCAATGAATGGATCTGCTTATGGGTAACATCCCATGATTCAATCTTCTTCCAAAGGTGATTGGATCACAGGCAAAAGAGACATGGACAAAAGACATTTTCAGGACATTTTAAGCATAAATTATAACATTCTGACTCCAAAAGGCTCATGTCTATCTCGTTATGAAAAATGTATTTAGCTCATCTCTGGGAGTCATCCAAGTCTTAACAATACCAGCACTGCTGAACATCAGGGCTGGGAGAATAGCACAGCATTTAGAGTGCTTGCCTAGCTTTTGCAAGGCCCTGAGTCAAATTCCCCAGCACCCCATCAGCTAGGCATGGCAGTACATGCCTGTAATTCTAACACCCAGGAGGCTGAGGCAGGAGGACTGCTGTGAGTTCAAGGCCAGCCTGATTACATGGTGAGTTCAGGGCCAGCCTGGACAACAGTGCAAGACTGTCTCCGTAAATAACACATACGCATGTATATGCTTCTTAGACACAACGACACAGGGCAATATTCCCATTCCAAAAGAGAGAAATAGTATAGAAAACAGTGGAACCAAAGTGAACAAATCCAGACAGGAAAAATATTAAATCTTGCAGATCTGTGTCCAGTACCCAGAACATGTGAGATGAAAGTTCCATAGGGCAGGGCAGCCCCACACGTAATCTTTGCAAGAAGCAGACCACGTGGCTTTATCTTGGTCAGGTTCTACTCATGTCCCACAGTTTTCCTCAGCAGACTTTCCACAGTACTAGCATCGCCAGTTTCCTACGGTCTTTACTGCACTTCTGGCTTCACTGTCCCAAGTTTACAAACTGCCTTCCTCAGGCATGTTGCCAACTGCCCAGTCCTTTCAAAATCTCAGTGAGAGCCTCCATTTCCCCACAACTCTTGCATTCCACATACCTGAAAAACTAGCATCATGTGGATGTTGTCATGGTCTGCTGCCAGCCTGAGCTACAGCGGAGCCCCCGCAGACTTCATGTACAACACACTCTAAGTGCTGGGCTGGCTGAACTTGGGGATCTATGTCCCTAACTGGCCCTGAATGAGTGGAGCACCCTGGGGCTCTCCTCTCAGAGCAGTCTTTCTAAGGAATTTGTCCTTTCCACTCTCGAACTTACCAAGCGTAAAGTCTGACCAATTTCTCAAATGCCTTTAAGTCATCTTTCCTATTGTCTTGATGCACGGTATTTGGCTTCTTTTCAATGATATATTTTTTTCAACAACCATGCTTTCAAAATTTTGACAGTTTTCTCCCAGACTGTAATGTAATGACCTCCAGACAAACTCATGATTATTAAAATAAGTTCATTATTCCCAAGTTAAACTTCTTGCTTTTTATTGTCTGTATATATTTGAATATTCTGGTCTTCTCAGTTCCAATTAGAATCTCTCATCAGTTTCTGGATATAGTATTTTAAAACTGGTCTAGCTGGCATTTCTAAAGCCTTCTAAACTCCTTCTACAAACCAATTCCAAAGGGTTCTAAACCATATGATCAGATACAGTCACACCAATGGCTCCACTACTGGTACCAATTTTGTGTATTAGCTTTCCAAAAATACCCAACACCCAGAAGTTAAAAGTAGAGCGATTTATTCTGGCTCACAGTTTTTAGAGAATTCAGACTATGTTCGGTTGGCTCCAAGGCTGAGCTGGCATGACAGAAAGGGAGGACAAAGGACAGATGCTCACATCGTTGTAGCAGGATGCAGAAGGAAGAGGAAATGGAAACAAAAATTTGCCCATCTACATCATGCCCCTAGTGGGCCACCCCTTGAACTAATCAACAGAATCCACTGGGGAGTGTGCCCTTCCCTCACCCCCAGGAACAAATCAATTTCCAACAATTGAAACTTTTGGAGGACATGTTTGAACTGAGCTGTGATAAATGCAAACTACTACTGAATCAAAATGTACTCTGATTTTATTTAAATAACCTGGTCATAAATGAGACTGGAATAATATCTTCAGCAATAAGTCAGACACACTAGACAGTGAAATTAATCTCACCAAATTGAAATTTTAGTTGATAGGTGACTTAGCGATTTTCATGTATGTACATTGTTTCATATTCAATTTCTGTATGGCCAAAAGTTAAGCATATTTTCTGAATTCTATCACTTTTATGACTGGCAGATAAAAAAAAACACAGTTAAAAACAGAAATATACAAAGTCATATCACCTCAGCCCTAATCTTGGTGCTTACCAGCTGCATGACTTAAATTATGTAGTACTCCTAACTTACTACACGGATATGCACACACACACACACACACACACACACACACACACACACACATTTGTATATTGGGATTGAGCCCAAGGTCTCAAACATCCTAGGCATTTACTCTACGACAAGTCCCTAAAATACTCACAAATCCTATTTCTTTATTACTTTTAAGATTTCCAATCATTCTTTTCTTTCATTTACTAAGAAGAAGTTTTGATGCTTTCTTATTGTATTCATTCTATGTATCTTAATCACCACCTGTCAAAGTAACTTAGAAGAAAGGAACTACCCAGGTTTGCATGTGTTGGAAACTGACTTCCAGGCAAGCAGGGTTGAGAGGCGGAGCCTAATAGGAGATGTTTGGGTCAGGGGGCCCTTCAACTCTGAATGAATTAATACCTTCCTCTATTCAGTGGGATGCCTAGCCTCCTCTTGCTTCTTCTTGGCTTTTCTTTGCCGTTTTGCCACGAGATGATCTAGTAAACAAGACCATGCCAGATGGCAGCTCTTTGTTTCTGGACTCCCGGCGTGTAGAACTGAGGGTCCACAGATTTCTGTTCACTATCAATTATTTTGTCTGGTTTACTCTGATATAGCTACATAAACAGACTAAAGTAGGAGCTGAGGAAGGACAACTCTTCAATGCTTCTTACTGGGCACCTTTTTTCATTCTGGAGGAATCCTATACTGGCATGAGCTCTGTGAAAAACTATGTAAGACATGAGGTAGTACAGAGAAATGTTTCAAGTTGCCATTCCAGGAGGACAAATGAACGCCTTTGATTATATTGGTTCAAAAATGTGGGTTTTGAAGTCCTTTACAGCTTACAACTGCAGATGAAGAATTCATATACTACCCGAAACATCACATTTTCTATAATCTTGACTAGGAGCTAAATAATACTGCAAAAGATCAGAGCTCATTCTTAAAAAGTCAATAGTTTCATATGGTAATATCTTTGACTTGAGTAGCCCAATAGTATGATAAATGTTAACTTACTCTCACAAAAGAGATATTCTAAGAGTTTTATCACACAGTGTATTCATTCACTCAGTAGCATTTATTGAGTGACTGCTTTGTAAGAGTCTCACTTCTAGTTGCTAGACAGATAGCAGTAAGCAAATTGGTAAGAATTCCTGCTAAGTCATCCTAAAAGTTTATTATGAAATATTCCCCTCACTAGCTTTACATAAAAAGACCTTCTACTATTGTAATGAAAAATAAAAATATAATGCCTATTTTAAGCTTTTATAGCAAACACATAAAGGGTAATAAAATGTTTATTATTTGTGCTGTTCCATTGTTAGAAGACTTCTGCTAATCGTACTTTCCTTTTCATTCTGGCTTTGTATATTGCCACATACTAGATTTTTCCTTAGGAATTTCTACACCTGTTCTTAAACTGGTAGTATTCCATCTTTCCCTTCTCACAGGAATAAAGCTTTTATGTGTAAGTTTATAAGCAAGGAAACAAAGAAAAAGATGACATAATTCCCAGCCCAATGCTGTCCAAAGCGATTTAATACCTAAGCATGTTACCTATCTGGTGAGGTCATATTACTGAGTCTGAGGACACAGTAAGAAAAGCGTGGGATGAGCCATTCAGAAAAGAGAGTACACAGTGCTTTGTCCTGTTTCTAAAAAACATGAAGATTTGTGTGTGCTGAAATGCCGGAAGCCAACACTGACTGGTACCAGAGGAAGACACGGGTATTACTAGAAGAGACTATGACGGAGAGGAGGACTTCATGACAAGCCTCAGTGCTGCCTGATTCTTTAAAAATGTTCCTAAGTTAGTCTGCTTCTAAAAAAGACATTTTGTAGACAAGGTAGAATAAAATATTGATTTACCTCATATGAATGATATAGGAATGAATCTAAGACATTTGGACACACACATGTCCCATGGGTCTCATGCTGTGCCTTACGCAAATGCAAGAGGAAATACGTCATTTTATGGAGAATAAAATTCTTGAGCAAGTAAAATAGCCTGTTTCTAAATTTGAGATAAAATATTATTGAGAATCAAGCATCATTATTTAAGTGTTCTATAACTTACTGCATTTCTTAGTGCACTAAACAGACATGTACAGATTATTTCAGTTATCTTAAAAATGGTTTGCCTTATAAGTGTCAGAGTATAATGCAAATAAAAAAGATATTTTGAGAGTAATCTGAAACAGGCAGTCACAACATCTTCGATTAACGATAAATCAAAAGAAATTGCTAAATACCCACAATTGCTTCAAGGAAGATTAGCAATTCCAGTATATTTAATACCAATGGAAAGAAATGGCTTAAATGGAAGATAATTCCCTAAAAGATACTTATCTTTCCTACCTGTCAATTATTATTTAAGCAATACTTAGAGAGTTGAATATACCATATTACACATTTGACCAACACAAATAAAACAGGATGTGAATATTTGTTTTCCCCATTTTTATTATATTTGTTTCATTTTATTTTTCCCATATTTTCCCATTTATATATCTCTGATACACAATGGTTACATTAAGCTTTAGAAATCCTCAAGCTCAATGAAAATCTCTCCTTTGGAAAGGAATTAAAAACCAGCTACAAAACTACACAAAATGTCTAATATTTCAGCATGAGATTATATTATCCCTAAAATGTCATTTCTTTAAACACACAGGGATTTACATCTATGCTATAATTCAGTATACTTTAAGAGATAATACCCCAAGACAGACTTGAAAGAGCTGATTTTATGAATTCACATCTCCCATTACTGGGCACACAGAATCTATCCTAACATATAAGTAGGTTTTTTTTTTTTTTCAATCTGCTGGCATACAAACATCTTGTATTCCCTTCAAATGGCAAGGACACAACTTGGCATTCTCTAGTAAACTAACCAAGATGGTGGTTTTTGCTGGGTTTGGTTTTGTTCTTTTTTGTTTTGTTTTGTTTTGTTTTATTCATTTTGTTTGCAGTACTGAGGATTGAGCCCACGGCCTTTTCACTAAACTATATCCAAGTCTTTTTAAAATTTTTCATTTTGATACAGGCTCTCACTACGTTGCTAATTTGCCCACGCTGGGCTCATACTTGAGATCTTCCTGTCTCAGCCTCCCAGAGTGTGTGTTACCACACCAGGCTTGTGGGGATTTTTGATCACGAGCCCTCCACTAATTTTCCAAATACCTCTATGGATAACATAGCATTGAATTTCTCACATATGGCCTACAGACTTTTACGAGATTAATAAAGAAATCTTTCTATCATACTGCATTCTAGGGTACTGGTGAAATTATTATCATTTTTGTATACTCTGTTTTAATATTTTAATTTTGGTCTAAAATTGATTTAAGAACCTTTAAAAATATCTTTAGGATTAAAAAACAAATTTTAGTATTTGAAAGAACTATGAAATAAAACTATTGCTATGACTTTCAAGTATCTATTTTCCAACCTTATTCAACTTGTTTTTAGTCCAAGAAAACTCACTATCATCAGCACATTTTTTGAAGTATAGGAAATGGCAATAAACTAATCCTGCTAGGATTTTATAACCTGTAATACATTAAGGATTAAAATGTTTCCTCACCAGAAAGCTGAGAATTTTTGACTAGAGATTAGTATTTAAGAAATGAGGCATCTGACACACTATGTGACTAATCATCAAGCAGGCACATTTTCATGTTTACAATGTTTACTTTTTTTTACTAAAATACATTAGGCTCTTTTGTTTAATATTCAGGAAACTATCATAATTATAATTGAATCTTCACTGATGACTGATGGTTTGGTGATAATTGAGAGAGGTAATTCAGAATATAATTACCATTTTACCATAGGTAGAGCTGTTCAGGCTGAACTCATTTCCTGGAAGCTGGATTATGCTTCTCTCCACACACACTCCACGTATACTTGAGTGTCTATGTTAATCAGCGTGGTAGGTACCTTCCTGATTACCCTAGAGGCAGTGTTCACAGATTGGTCACTAGAATCCACAACCCTACTCGGGATATAGTTTTGTTCAATAAACTGAACTTAAGCTTTCATGGACACCAAAAAAATGGAAAGCATAAAAAAGAGAGCATTCCTTCTTTTACCTCTCAGATATCAAAGACTATTTCAGCTTAAACTGAATGTACACGGTAGAAAAATAAGGCAGATATGCCTCTAAAAGTAGAGAAAACTATAAACTTCTGCTATGTAATTTATAAGAAATCGATACATTGATTATTTTTATAAATACTCAAAAATGTGGCTCCAATATGAGTTTCTAACTTCAAAACTTACCATGAAGATACATTAATTGAGGATGTGAGGCAGCGGCCAAGGAACAGATAGAATAATGGGACAGAAAGAACAATGTCCATAAGTTGATCATCATAAACATAATCGACTGGTATCTTACAGAGAAGAAAAGGTAAATAGTGTAGTAAAAATAATCTCTTCAAAGAGGGGTGCTTTAAAATGGGCCATGTACATACAACAACAACAATAAACAAAGTCTAAACAGCGGACTTTCTACCCTTCACAAAATTACCTGAAAATGCATCGTAGACGTGGTTGGAAAAAAGCCCAAAACAATTAAAACTTTAAATGACAACACAGGAGGAAATGTAGATGGTGATACTGCTTTAAATACAACATCTGAAGCATAATCCACAAAATAAGAAAATCCTGTAGGCTTGATTTCATTAAAATTAAAATCTTCGGCAAATTGATAAACTCAAGAAATTAAAAATGAGCCATGAACTGAAGAATATGCTAAATATACAATGAATTTTAAAAACCCAAGAAAAATACAACTAACCTGAATAAAAACACAGAAATATTAACAGACACTTTGCCAATGATTATATTCATACAGCAAATAGGCATATGAAAAAACACTTCATTCTATTTTTTTGTCATTGAAAAAATAAACAACATCCAAGATGCCAGTGAACACCAAATTTTGGAACACTAACACCACAAAATACCACTAAGGATGTAGGAGCAACCGTCATGGCTACTGGGGATGCAAAACATAAGTCACTTGGAACTCAGTTTGGTGGTATCTCACAAAACTAAGCATTCCTTACTGTAAAATCCAGCAATAATCCTCTCAGCACTTTACTCACTGGAGCCGAGAACTTGCATCCACACAGAAACCTACACAACAATGATCACAGTAACTTAATTGCCCAAACATGAAAGCAATCAATACATCTTTCATTGGGTGAAGAAAGAGTGTTAAATCCCAACAATGGACGGTTATTCATTGTTTTAAAATGAGTTAGGAAGTCATGAAAAGATATGGGGGCAACTTAATTGCATATCACTAAGTGAAACCAGCCAATCTGTAAAGGTTATATATACGCTATTGTTCCAAACATAGAACATTCTGGGAAAAAGGAATCACTATGGAAATAGTAAAAGGATCAGCAGTTTCCAGGGATGAGCAAAAGGTGGGTAGAGTGCACAGAGGAGTTTCAGGGTCGGGTCAATTCTCTCAGATAATGCCATGATTATACATTTGTCCGAACCCACAGGACATATAACATCAACAATAATATGTAAGGCAAATTTTGGACTTGGAGGATTGAACGATTATTATGTGCCAGTGCGGGCACATTAAATACATAAACTTTATACTCTGGAATGAGGTAATGAGATTAGGGGGTTGTATAATGCACTTATTAATTAAGTCAAAATCTTACTTTACCTTTTATGAATTGAAAAATTCAAATACTACAAAATATAGTAAAAAAGTATATAAATATATAAGGCAGACAAGCCTAGACTTTAAGTCAACTTTAAGCCACACTTGTCATTTTAACTTTTTACTATTAAGTTTTACTCATTATTCAAATTTCTGATTTATACTGCTGTTTACAGTAACAATTTTTCTAATGAAAGTATACAACCAATGGACATGACTCGTATCTCCTATACTTAATTAAATATATAAGTACATTACTTCCATTTTAGTTGAATTCAGGCTTAACTTAAAGTTAAATATAGAATTTATAATCTACTTGTATTTTACATATTTAGATAA
>PVKB01003173.1:0-219643 GCA_004027205.1 Ctenodactylus gundi | reverse complement strand
GCACCTTAGTTTTTAAAAGTAAATCTTTCACTCTTCTTATTTAGTATAATTCAGGACTTTAATAAAGACATTAAAGACTCTTCTTTAAATGGTGTAAGAGATTTTTTCATGAATATGGATATTGAAATACTTGCTTTTCAACTATTAACATAGTGAATTATGCCAATAGATTCTAAACACTGAGTCATACTTACACTACGGAATAAAGACCCACCAAATTGTCTTGCACTATTCTCCTCATAAGCTGTTGATTTTTATTTGCTAATATTCTACTGAGGATTTTTTTGCCTAGATATTCATGTAAAGGAACTAACACTATTGTTACGATTTACTGATTTTGTTATTAATCTTACACTATTTTATAAGAATGAAAAGACTTTATCACTTTGCACTATACGGAGAGGATACAAACTACTGTTTTGTTGTATGATTTTGTAAATAAAATTCTGTTGGAACACAACCGGCCATGTCTTTTCCTTTGTATATAGAGTGTGGTTGTTCTCATTCTGTGAGCACTGTGCTAGATAGATGTAACAGTGAACCTGGGAGATGGCGTGGGTGTGGGAGAGCCGGAAGGGGGTAGGGGAAGAGATTGCAATTTTGACAAGATATATATGCACAAAATACACTCAATGTAAACATCATATATATCATATATATATATGTATATATATGATCAGTGAATTAAAAACCTACAAAACCAAAGATGTTTAGTACCTGAACCTTTACTAAAAGAAAAAAAGATCATAAACTCCTGCTTTGGAGTAGTTTAAATAGCATAGGAATTGTTGGTTAACTAAGTTTGCTTAGAATTCCATGTGAAATACCGCAACTCATTAATCTCTGTGGTGACTTTTCATTTAATGTTTTACAGCAAAATTTATTTCTACAATTTATTATCCAATGGAATTTTCTTTGTGATGTAATGTATTTTAAATATTCTAAGAGTTCTTAAATGTGTGCATTATTAGTCACTCATGAAAGATAATTTGCCTACATATTATATTGATATGTATTAACTTGTCATCTGCATTTGTTGTGCCATTACTTATCCTTCTTCAATGATAATATTTACCAAAGAGGGGAGATAACTTTTATTACACTTTGACTTCTGTTACACTTTGTATTCTCTGATCTTTATTTTTAATGTTGGTTGTGTATTATTTGATTTATGCATAATCAAGATTGTTAAATACACTTTATTAACTGTAAGATTTTAAACTATCAAATGACTTCTTCAACTCATTAATTTAATTAATCATCAACCTATTCTTCTCTCCTATGAAAGTCACTTCTTTCATTAGCCTTTTACCTACAGGAATTATTTCTAAATAATTTATAATTTATTTTTAGTGTTTTGCTGTAACTTCACTTCAGTATGCTTCATATATATATGTGACTATGACACATTCTTTTATTATTAAACATAAAGCAATCTTGTGATTTCATGCATAATATTTTATGTGTTCAAGTGTGTGTTTGATCAGTTTACAATTATGGTATGAGAGATTTGCTTAGTGATAGAATCATATTTTATTCTGTGCTTTCTCTTTTGCATTTTTAGAGTTCTTGTATTGTCCTTATGTAGCATATATAATCTTTGTGTGTATATATTTCTTCTAACAATTTATAATGCTAAACTTTTTACTTTAGTAATAATTTTCACAAATTTACTGTTATAAAAGAAATGTCACCTTTTATTGTAATTAATCATTAAAGAAGAATTTTATTTATAATTCTTCTGCATCACTCTCAACCAATTGATTTCATTGGACTATGTCTTTTTCTTTAATGAGTACTTTTATACCTCTAACTACAGATGTAAAAATACTAGTTTATTAATCCATTTTCAATCACACTGCGTTCTATCTCCATTGACCGTGAGGGCACAAGAAACTTCTTTACTTTTCTTCATTAATAATTCCAACTATATTTTTTCATATTGTCAACATAGATAAGATTTGTATTCTGTTACTTAATGTCTGGGTGCAGTTAGATGGACGTATATAGATAACAGAAGTAATAAGAAATGCTCACTTCATTCAAATTTCATGAGAACAGTGCCTGAAACTTACTAATAAATGAATAACAATGGCATTTTATTATTATCCAGAATTTTTATATTTATTTTAGTCTTATTCATAGGGCTAAGTGAGCCCAGGGGACTCCGTGGCATTCCATTCATTTATATTTTGGTTGGTTGAAGGTAGCTCGGTAGTGTCTTCAAGGACCCATAGACACTGTGCTGTTTTAAGTCTAAAACATATCAGTCTTTTGCTTTTGTGCTAGAATGGTGATTAATATTCATTGAGGACTTGGCAAATATGCTTCAGCCTTGCCTAACTTAATCTTGCTGTGGAAAACTTGCTAGTCAATTTTATTTATTTATTTATTTATTTATTTTTATGTTGGCAACTCGATCATTTAAACATGGCGCTCCCAAATTTGTTTTACATATTTTAAATTTAATAGATGTTGAGTATTTTAATAAGAGTTCTAGAATATTTATGTCTAGGTATTTTTGTTGTTGTTCTATTATTTTGGTTCTGTTTGTTAAGGATACCAATAGTTGATTGGCCTAGCATCTGCATTATTTTCAGGCAATACTACCGCTTTCCTCCTTACCTTTGTTTTCATTTTTATTTCATTTTGCACCTTTCTTTACATCATCTACGCCATCATCTTCTTTAGTGGATATTTAGTAGTGATTTTTCTCCTCTGTTGCTTTCAGTGGATCTCCTTTCTGAATACTTTTTACTCTTACACATCTGTCTTAACCTCTTACTTTTTAAGATAGAATTTGTTTCATGACATTTATTTATTATATGTTTACAGTTCTGGTCACATACTTATCATATTTTAAGTTTGTTCCATTGGTACATGATAAAAAATGGTGGTTTGTCGTTTTCTACTTCTTTCCCCTTTGGCTTGGGCCCGTCATTTTTTATTTAAGTAGAAATAGTTCTTTCACCATTGCACACATTTGAATGCGTTGAATTCCTCCTAGAGCTATTTTTCTGAAGGCTGCGGCAATGAGAGCTGTGCTCTAGGCTAACAGAAGCTCTGTTTGACGTCTTGTTATACATGAGAACACACTTGTCTTAGCACCAGCAGCAGTTGCTTGTCATGCTGGGTTCTGCACCCCCCCACCCTCACTGCTTCACGGGCGGGCCCTTTCCAGGTGTGGTGGATCTCTCAGGTCCCTCACTGCCCCACTCTTCTTTCACCTTTGTGTCAGTAAGAGTTCAGGACAACCGGCCCCAAGCGGGCTTTTCCTATTTTTATTCTTCTAAGCAGAGAATTGCTGATTTTGCTGTTCAGCTGCCTTGAAGTCTGCGCGTGTTGGTTTTTCCTGCAACCCTCTGTGCCTTCACCATCATCTGCCTATTCCTTGTTACGAAAGATACCTTTTGTCTTGTTCAACATGAATCTGAGTGCCACTGATTCGGTTCTCCTGGATATCCGGTCAATGTCCTCTTCGCCACCGTGATAAAATCACACAAGCAATATTTTTGTTGTTACTAATTAGTAATTCTGGAAACCACTTTTAAGGCTGAAAAATGACACTTTTAGAAGGACCATTTCCCTTCCTCGTTCAGTCTGCGTAGCCAAGTGCCATCAATTTTCCTTGTCGTATCATACATTGTGCAAAGAGCTGCCTCATTCGTCATTAAATAGCCAACCCTATCTCACACTCTGTTCTTTTCTTGTCACTGGGTGTCTGCCAGAGGAAGCACTCCCCCATCCTCTTCCGCTACAGATCCAGCTATTTATACCCTATATGAAATATTTACAAGACAAAATGTCAGGAGGTTTTGATCTGACTCAACTTTTCAAGAATGTCACCAAAATATGGATAAAAACTTTGTTAGGTCTGCTCAGGGCTGGCAGGATCAGCCGTGTCGGAGACGTGTTTCCCCTCTCCTTCCTTTTCAAAGCTTTCCTGTCCTTCAGAGTCCACACACGTGTCTTTGGTAACAGCTTCTCCAACTGCCAAGCATACGAGAAAGTCTGCTTTCTCTGAATTCCTTAATTCCTTCTCCTCTTCTTTATTCATGGCGGCGAGCTGTGGTAACTAACAGCATGTACCTGCAGACTGACTGTTCGCATAGGGGGCTTGGGTTTCTAAGTCACCGACTGGTAGGTTTATGACTTCGGCCCTCTCTTTTAAAAATGTCTTCACTTAGGATAAAGAACATTTGGCTTAGTTTTCCTGTTTTTCGAATGGGTGGTCATAGAAGTATGTATCCTTTAGTGTTTTAAAATTGACTTGAATAAATTAATAAATGATGCTAGTTGACAGTGTTAGGATTCAAAAACATACTCCAAAACCATACATTTAATAAATAATATGTCTCACACATCTTGCTACCTAGCACTTTAGGCAGGGCTTCTTCTTGGGAACAAGTAAAGTGTCACAATTCTCTTCAGTAAATAATAAAATGCACCTTTATAAAAACTGTTATAGTATAAATTTGAACAATAAACTCTAACTAGAGAGATTAATTTTGTTATTATTGGCAGAAGAATAATTTCACGAAATAGCACTGTAATGAGCATGGCAAATATATCTGTCACCCTAAAACGTTTTCTTGAACTATTTTCAATTTATCCCTTCCCCCATCCTTGTTTCCCTGCAATGGCTGGTCTACTTCCTGTTTCCATGAATTATTTTGAATTTTCAAAAAATTATATAAATGGAATCATACAATTTATTCTATGATATTATTTTAATGGTCACATAGCAATTTTACAAATTTATGAAGTGCAAGATGACATTTTAATCCATGAGTAGAATAAGGATTAGAATGATCGGACCAAAGTAATTTGTATTTTCACCCCCTCAGACACCTACTGGTTGGTCCTTGGGTTTGGAATATTTAAATCTTCTCTACTTGCTATTTTGAAATACACAAAAGTTTTTGCCAACCATAATCACCTTATGGTGCTGTAGGATGTTAAAAAATATTTCTTCTCTATAATTGTGTCCTGTGCTTACACTTCTTGCGTGTAGTTTCACTTACTGAAATAACCTAGAGATCCAACCAAATTGTTTAACTCAACCAAATTGTTTAAATATAAGTAACTTTGCTATTTTGTTCCTTACTAGAATTCGGTTTTTAAAGTACCTCACAGTTTATCCATTCGAATTTTGATAGACACTGGTTGTTTCCAGAGTTTAAATATCAGTAATTTAATTACTATGGATATCCTTACACAAGTCTTTCATTTGTGCTGGAATGAAATCCCATCTCTGTGTCTCATGGTAAATTTGTACTAAACGTTATATAAAATAGTAACGATTATATTGCCTTCCCAATGTTCAAGTACTCTCATTTCTGTTCCTTGTGTAAGTTGATAATATCTGGCAAAGAAACTTTGAAAAGAATTCCAGTGGTAAGAGAAAACATCTTTTTGTGGCATACAATCAGCAAGAAAAGTTTTGAAGTTTTCCATCCTCAGCTATGTCAAAGCCACAGTAAATAACGACGTGGTTGTAACCGCTCCCTTCCCATCTGCCATTAGGTCCTTCCTATCTGCTGTTAGAGCCCATGTCTTTCCATCTGTAGGGCATTGTCTGAGCACAAGAAGTGAATCCCTCCCTCCCAGGGTGATGGGATTACAAGATGACCTTCAGAGTTGTCTAGGCTGTGTGGAGCCCTGGTGAACAGGATTAGTGTAGACATAAATAAAAGTTGGCAGTCTGCAACCAGGAAGAGAGCCTTCATTGTAGCTCTAGTGATATGGGGACCTTTATCTCCGACTTTTAGTTTCTGTACTGGTAAGAAAGATATTTCTGTTGTTTACAGGACAGTCTGTGGCATTTTTAAAAAAATCACAGCTACAAATATGATAAAGTATGTGTTTATGAATAAATGTTTGAATACTTGAATAAATATCCTGATTCAACCCATTTGTTTTTGACACGTGACAAATTTCACCAAATGAATGATGTGGAACTTGATTTTTAAAAAGTGAGTATCATAGTGATGTATTTTCATGCCCTGTCTCAACAGAAGGCAGAGATGTGTGTGTGTGTGTGTGTGTGTGTGTATGTGATTTTTACCTTTTTTCTTCTGTATTGCATTTGTTTTTTGGGGGGGAGCAGTTCTATACATATGCTATAAATCCTATAAGTAGACTACATTTTTTTTTTAATTTTGCCTACCACGGGACTTAGTGCACAAACATTAATGTTGTAGAGTTCCATTGTATGTTTTCCAACACGCTGGTAGACAATACTGGTAACTCATTGCACTATTTGACTGTTCATTTGTTGAGTATTTTTAAAGTGCTTATTATATATCAGATACTATTTGGGGGATATATTTGTCAAGCAATTCAGGCAAAAATTCCTATTTTATAAAGTTTAAGTTTTGGTTAGATAGGTAAATCGTCATATATATAGTGACAAGGGTGATGGGGGGAGATAAGGAAGAAGTGGAGGGTGATGAGGAATCCAGCCAAGCAAGTGTTAGCTGAAGGGAACCACAAGCGGACTGGTGCAGAAGACTTGGCAGGGAAGAGTGATTCTCTGGCAGGTGGCATCTTTGGTAAAACCAAGGAAGTGATTGTGACTGAATCTGGATGAGTGATAAGCTAGTAAGAGCTGAGGTCAGTGAAATTCCAGAGGAAGAGGTCAGGTGTTTTTGGTCAATACATACATCAGGCTTCTCTATGAGTGGGTTGGGAAGACATTGGAAGGTGTTGAGAGGTTGACTGACATGATGTATCTTGTCCATCATCAGGATCACTCTGACCTCAGTGTCTACACTGGGAGAAAGAGAAGCTTCAAGGAAATTGGTTGTAAGTCGAATGCAATATTCCAAGGGAGAGATATTGACATCTTAGAATAAATTCACATCAATGATGAGGTAAAAGTGTGAGCAGTGGGTGATATAGAGTGTGTACTGCTTGACAGCCATTCTAGACGTATGAGGGGCAATGCTGAATGGTGGCTTGTATAAGGAAGCTTGCCGATCACGAGAGACGGACAGGACGGAGGTTGTAAAATAGGAAAAAAGTTCAAGCCCTGAGCGCTGGAGAACCCCGCTGTGATGTTGTCAGATAAATGAGGAGAAATTAGCCAAGAAAACTGAGAAGTTACAGCCAAGGAAGTAGACAAAACACCAGGATCCACCTGGTGTTTCTGGTGTTTCCAGAAAGATTGCCATGAGAATAAAGTAAGGACTTTGAAGAACAATGCCAATGTTGAGTAAGAACATTCACCTCGCCCTCTTGGCTGTGTGACCTTGTATACAGGGAGAAATAACCCAAATAACTAGTTCTTGCTACAGGTACAGGGGAAGCAGGGGCTGAGGAGAGCCAGGACTTGGTGCTGCTTGGAAGAAGAAGATATTACGAAAGCTGAGATGGGAAGATAAAGATAGAGAGATTCCAAGGGCCGCTGTGGGAGATTTGCACAAAAGGTAAAAGTAGTGGGAAGCAAGAACAGAAAGCAGGCTGAATGTGCCCCCGTGAAATCTACAGCGTGAGACATGAAAGGTGTTCTTGTGATCAATGTCATATCAGAGGTAAAATAATATTTCAGTCTTTGTCTCAAGGCTAATGGGGTGGTGAAGACCTAAGTGTAGAGTGAAAAGGGAGGTAGGTGTGAGGCTCCCCATTTACTTTACTTGCTAGAAATGTGGACTCCTCAAATTAGCTGCTGCTATAAACATGGCTACACATGTATGTCTAACACACATTACTTTTAATTTTTTTGGAAAGATACTCAGAAGAGGTATCACTGGATTGAACGGTGTATTTATTTTCGACCTTTGGAGCAATTGGGATTCGAGGGGGGTGAGGCAGGGAGCAGGAGAGGCAAAGTGGGGAAAGGGAACATAAGTTTGATGCAATATCTGTGTACACAAAATAAGACCAATGTAACCATTATATGTTGCATATATATACTAATAAAATGGGGAAAAAAAGAAATACGGACTCCTAGAAATATGTAGTACTTCTCTGAACAGGTAGGGATCTCTTGTTCAATCCCTAGGCAGAGGGGCACAATCTTGGGAGGGGACCAGGGACACTCAATCCCCAGTATCACTGCCTTGTTCTCCCCCTTGCTGTATTCTCCCTGAGACCACTAGGGATCACATTTGAATTGTCCTTGATGGATGAAAGTGAAGGCACTGAATTAGTGGTAATTATCATAAGCACCTGGGAGGGAGAAGGTGACTTTATGAACTGGCCTGAAGGCCTGACCAAGTGCTGCCACTTACCAAATGTGGCCTGCAGGCCATAGGTTACTGCCGCCACTTGGATATAAGTTTAATTTTCTACACTTCAGTTTCCTCAAAAAGAAGTTGGTATAGTGCTCACTTAGCAGTCTTCTCCCAGGTATTGGGCATCACATATGTGGACACAAATCAACTATTCTTTCTGCTTTCCTTTCTTAAAACAAATATAGGATTTTGCTTGACAAGTCAGTATTCTTTGGCCATGTGAGGTAAACATTGTACCAAGCTCCCTGGCAACTAGGAGTGGCTGTAGTATATGATTATGTGTTGTTGTCAAGGAGGAGGGAAAAAAAGGTGCCTATTAGAGGCTTAGAAAGTACTTTTTTCTTGAAAATAGAGGATATGTGCAGTGCTCTTTCTTCTTTCCTCTGTAAGAATACAGGCATGCTATGTCCAGCTGGAGGACTTTGCTTGTTATCCTGGAGTAAAAGCTCATACATGAAGAATTTTTGAGAGGAAATATAAAACATATCCTGAGTTCCTGATGATATCTTTAACTTTTTCACCATCTCTGAGCTTCTTACTGTTTTAAGGAACTTAAACTCTTACTTCTTTAAGCAAATACAGTATATACAGCTTGTATTGTTCATTTATTACAGTGCAATACATTCTAGGCTGATACAGTTTATAAAAAAATCTTGCTTATGCTGGAGACAAAGGCTGAATAACTGTGTATTTACTTTGACTACTTACATATAAAATTGAATTAATTATCATCTTAATTACACATAATCATTGCTAGACCAAGCACAGATCTTTTATATGTTTTCAAATTGATCCAGTGGCATGAAAATTCTTTATTCTTCATAGTCCATCTTCATGGAGAAACATTATCTCTTTGAGGTCCCAATCAACTCAGGTAGGGGAAGGTTTTTCTTTCGATGTGTCCAGATTTTGGTGGCACTGGCGGGACTTAGTTTTTAGTTGTAAATTACTACTTCAAGAGCCAGAATCAAGAATGAAGTCTTATCAGCTCCAACTTATGACACAAGAGATGGCAGTAGTGGTAGCTAAGGCTGCATATACATTTTGATTTAAATGTCACTTTAAATAAAAGTCAAGGTGACATGTTGAAAGGGAGAAATGTAGTTTTTGTCCCTAGAAATTAGCGTTCTATGTGTGGTCATAGACTCCACATGAACTCTTTCACATTGTTGAGTAACTTAAACACAGAACCAAAACCACTAAGAAGAGATTACAATGAAGTATTTTGATTATTTAAAAATATTTCCCAAAATTTTATTGAATTACCCTAGAATATTTGTTAGCTTAAGGATTTTGTGTCTGTTTTAAAAAATTGTTTGGAATCATGATGACTTTAACTATGTTTTTATTAAAAAATCTTTTGGGGCTCTAGAAAATCATTAACCTGAAAATGGAAAAAAAATCTTAGTTTATTTTTAGTATCACTAATTTTGCGAAGTATTTCATACAGAAATAAAGTATTTCATACAGAATAAAAGTATCATCCATTTCTGTTTGCTATACTATATATTAAACAACAAAGGATCAGAACTTTAATGTTTGCAATGCTCTATTACTTTGATAAGGCACCTCTGTTATAGTTTAATTTAAGGGGGAAGTACTAGAGGGTGGGCTGCAGCAGCAGTTGAAGGGTGGAGAAGCTAGCAACCAGCCCTAGTAATCGAGCTGCTGAGCTTAGGACAGCCCCTTACCCAGCTATACCATAAAAACCCTAGACAGCGAGCCCTATGGACATGCCACATTTCCGGTTTCCCCTTCTAACTAGCAGTGGGCTTACCCCCTCCATTTCTTTCCCCTTATACAAGTTTCCCAACAAAGCCTTCTCTTCACAATCTGAAAAAATTGTAATATATTATCTACACTTACATAAATACATTTTTTGTTTTGAATTCACTCCTTTTAAATCCAAAATTTACTGTGAAAACTTCAAATCTCTATTAGCATTTTCCATAAACTGCTGTAATCTTACGCTTTAAACAATATTGCTTGCACGTGTATCTTTCAAAATTTACTACTTAAAATGAAGGGAAAAAATAAGTCAGGAAAGAATTTAAGGAATTTCCAGAAATTGCAACAGAGTCTGCCTCTGTGTTGATGAATGGCTCCTTGAGGGAAGTGGGCTCTTTTATTAATATAACATCTGTCTTGCATCTTGCATAAATAAAAACATAAGCGCAGGACAGGAATGACGGAAGAAGGAAGTGGGGGGATGGGGTCAGTGTTTTCCTGTGTAATGATCTCTAACAGCCAAGAAATCTAATTAGAAGATGTATCATCTAATGAGACTCTAGTTAAGGTAATTCTATGGGAGAAGGTAAAGTCTCTTGAGACCATAACACAAAACCATTAGATAATTAGAAAACCCTGAAAACAGCAGGCATGTTGAAGGACTTTATTCAATCAAAACAGCAATTATCAATGGCTTCTCTGGGGACCACTTATGACTTTAACCACAGAAATTCCATGCCTTGGTTAATATGTTTTAAGAAGCACTGTGTTGCTCTCATCTGTGTGATCAGGTTTCTGCCTTCCATTGTGTGCTGTCTGTCTGGAAGAGCATACGCTTGATTAATTGCAGAAACAGAAGCATATCCTCCTGCTATTATGTGAATGAGCGAAAAGGCTCTGATGAGTTTGTTGGAGGTCAATTTAACATTAAAGTGGAACATCATTGGCTTTCCAAATACACTGCTGTTTTGTGTTTTCCAGATAGGAAAATTGAAGTAATAAAATGGCGTTAAATGACATTGGATAGTATCAGATAATGATAGCCTCACACAGCAAAATAGTCAAAAATTTAAATGTGAAAACTAGACTCAAGGCTTTCAAATGTATTTTGTTGTTGTCATGGGTGTCTTTTTCAGAACTGGTTAGCCTCTTTGAGCTTGACAAGGCTTGCCTTGTGTCATATTTTATTTATCTCTGCTCTACATGATCTGGGATGAAAGAGCAGGAGAGGAACATACAGATCATTTTGTGTTGTGCGGTGATTTGCAAATACAGAGGCACAAGCCAGCTACGTGGTGCACACACCACTAACGTATGCCAGCAAAATAGGTATATGAAAGGGACCTAGGAAAGTGAGAGTACAAAAAAAAAAAAAAAAAAAAAAAAAAAACCCTATCTATTTCCCTAGGTTGTGCTGATGAAAATTTTTGCTCTGCCCTTCTTCTCTTATTAATTTTTATTATGCCCAGTAAGATATTCTCTGACAAAAAAGCCAATTAGCATTTCAATGATGCTTTAGCAATAAGTATTATATTCTCAATACACCAATTAAGTTAATATGCATTTAAAATGAACAAATTTTGACTCATCATTTCTAAGAATTTAGCCTAATTAAGTACACAGAAACCTATATAGAAGAGTAATTCTTTTGGTATGTTTATAATTGTGATATTATGAGAGTGCAGAAATTTGTGCAGAAGAATGGTTCAATTTAATGTGGTATTTTTATACTTGTGGAAATTGGAAACAAATCAAATATTTTCTGAGAAGGAAAAGGTTCCATTTCTATGGAAACAGAGAGATACCATAGAGTTTGATTTGCGTAAGCGATACACAATTTAATAAACTCTGGTCTTTAATTGGCTGTTTGCTTGTTTGAATGTCACTCTATGCAATATAAGACATGCATTGGAAAGGAAGGTTTAAAGAGTGTTAACAGAGACAAGTAGTAACCCTAGTAATTTGTATCCATATCCTGATAGAGGTGCTGCTTGAGCCGGCTACACCCCATTTCGAAGAGAGCTATACAAGATGACTGACCCAATTGGTTCCCACTTCCTTGTCTCAGATGAGCTTTCCAGCCTCCATCGTAACCTACACTGTATCTGGAGATTGTGGCATCACTAAATCTCAATGTCAATATTGCTCTTTCAATTACTTTCCACTACTGTTACTAATCCAAAAGTTCTAAAAACTCAGTACAGGTAGTCACTGATCACGTCCTTTGCCTTCTTATTTAGACAGGGAAACAACAAGTCCTCATGTCTGAGCCTCCCCAGTGCGGGGAATGCAGGCGTGCCCTACCATGCCCAGCTTGTGTGGTACTGGGGAATCGAACTCAGGTACTTAGCACTTACCTAAGCACTTGCTAGGCAAGCACTTTCACTGCTGAGCCATCCCTCCAGCCCCTAGTTCACATGTTTTCATCAAGCTTTTCTTAGCTCAGTTCTCTAAAAAAGTGAGGAAAGGATGTTGAATCTGCAGCAATAAGCTCCCTGTAGTCACATGATCTCCAAATAACGTTTTCTACCCAGTGAAAGCCAGAGTACCTGGGAAAAATGGCCGTTCCAGGCCTGCATCAAGAAATGGACAAGAGGATCCAGGATCGTCTGTTGATACCAGATAAACAGGTACCATTATGAACCATGGGCTGTGTCAGGAGTAGGAGGGAAGAAATCCTCTGGCAAAATACGGGAGAACCTGGCATCACAGACGAGGACAACTGCAGTGACTGGAAATACATGTGTGCTCAAATAAGCGTAAGTTTATCAGAGCCTTAAAGAAATGATGCTTGCCAGGCAGTCGTCGGAAGAAGCGAGGCAGCGTGCTCAACTCGAGGACTAGAAAGCACACGGAAAGCATCAGGCACATTTCTCCTCTGGTCGGTGTCCTCAGAGTCAGCGCAATTCTCCCTGTGAGTGAAGTAACTTAGCACTATAATAATAGCCCTATGTGGATTCAAACAAAATATAGGAATTCTACAAGACCAAAAAAAAAAAAAAAAAAAAAAAAAAAAAAAAAAAAAAAAAAAAAAAAAAAAAAAAAAAAAAAAAAAAAAAAAAAAAAAAAAAAAAAAAAAAAAAAAAAAAAAAAAAAAAAAAAAAAAAAAAAAAAAAAAAAAAAAAAAAAAAAAAAAAAAAAAAAGAAAGAAAAAAGAGAAAAGAAAGAAAATAAAAAAAGAAAAAAGAAACCCTCTTTTCTTAATTAGAAGCAAGAAGAAGGAATAAAAATATGACAGATTTGAAAAAGTTGTGAGATACATCAACCAAATGCCATATGCAGAATACTTTAGATCCCAATTAAAAATACAAACTGCAGGGTTGGAGGAATAGCACAGTAGTTAGAGCACTTGCCCAGCATGCGCAAGGCCACAAGATCGATTCTTCAACACCATATCAGGTAGGCGTGGTGGTGCATGCCTGGAATCCCAGAACTTGGGAGCCTGAGGCAGGAGAATTGTCATGAGTTTGAAGCCAACCTGGGCTACACAGTGAGTTCAAGGTCAGCCTAGAATACAGAGTGAGACTGTCAAAAAAATTACAGAAGCATTTATGAGCCAGTATTTACAAGATATTTTAAAAATGCAAACACTGGTATGACATTTGAACATATTAACAGTTAATTTGTCATAATTTGATTGAGAAAATAATACTACTTGATATTTTCTTTTTTAAAAAAGTCAATGCATGCTCTTATCCTTTTTACTGATAGTTTTAGGTGCTTTAAGATGAAATTAAAAAGTGTCTTGTTTTTCCAAGCATTCTTGAACTATAGGAGGGGATAATAAGGGGTGCAAATGAAATGCAATAACACCGCATGATGAAAGTGGTCATGGCTGGGTGGTTAGTTAGTAACACTGGTATTTGAGATGTTTCTCCCCAAGTGTAATTACTGCAAATAAATATTCAGGCTTATGACATCCTGGTTGATTTTAAAAATGTGGCCTCCTCTTTATTCACAGGCTTCTGTGCTGGAAAGGGACTATTCCGATGGTGATTATGTTTATGGGAGGCTTGGCTTCCCTCTTCAACTTAAGACAGATTTGAATGGCTGCTCAAAAACATACTGATCACTCCCATTGACCTCCAGCAATCAGAATCAATAATTAAAAATGACCATTAACATTAGTCAAGTAGCTGGATTTTCAGGGACAAAATTGATTTTGAGATCAACCAAAATTGCCCCATCCAGGTGTTTTTAAAATGCACCCATTTGGTGCACACAGTTTTTTGCTATGTTAAATTAGCTTCGTAAAGTGGGGGCTTTGTCATCATGATTCTATTGAGCCGTGATCTAAATTTGTAAGAAAACTTCTCATTTTCTCCCATCTTAGTGTTTGATTTTTGTAAAGTAGAACAAGCAAAAACACTTTAATTCCAATCACACAGCTTAACCACTTGCCTCTGGTTGCTGTTCACACCAGTGTCTGGAACTGTTGCCTTTCATGGGTCAGGGATGTTCCATTTATTTTCAGCATTTATTGAAAATTCCTGGGCTTGCTACTCAAGCCGACACCTCTCAGAACAACTTTAAAAAGTCCCCAGTCAGCCAGAATGCATACAGGCTTTTTCACCTTGGTAAGTATTATACAAAAAGCCTTTAAAATTTTTATTTATATTTTACCAAAATAATGTGTACATACTTAAACAAGTCTAAAAGTATTCCTTTCAAAAAATACCTTTTAACAAAACCAGATATTTTCTTCACCATATGCCCTTAAAGGACCTCTGTCCAAAGACCACCAGGAGCACATCTGAGGTTCTGTGGGTGACCACGCAGCGTGGGGTTCTGGGGCATCTCCATAAGGTGTTGGTAAATCTCGGGAACACACAGTGGCCTTGTCTGATGTTAGTGCTCCATGAATTTGTGTACAGTGGTTTCCTCCGAGCTGTCTTTCCTTTCTCACTCATTACTTCCTCTCTCCTTTTTCTTTCATTTTTTTTTCTTCTGGAATTCACAAATACATACATAAGCACACACAAATGTTTGGATTCCTCTTATATGTTGACAGCTTTTTTTACTCACCATCCCCTCTGCTGTTTCCCATTTCCCAGTAGCTATAAAAATTATAGTTTAGTTAAATAAATAGCCAGTGTTTCTTTTATGCTCTTAGAATTAATATCATTATCATCATTGTCGTCATCGTCGTCATCATCACTATTATTTGAGATGATGCCTCACTACGCTGGCCAGGCAGAGTTCCTGCCTCAGCTTTTCAATCACCTGAGACTACAAGCTTGTCCAACTCATTGTGTTACTCACAGCTAAACATTTTGGTGAGATGTGCCGATGTCTGTCTTGTTACTGCCTTATTTTGTACTTATTAAACAATTCAGCCTTCCCGTATCTTCACAGGATAGCTTCTCACAAGATCTTTAAGGCTGGTTAATTGGTCAGGACTTTTCTCTCTTCTCAAACCTTAGCGTCTCCGAGAGACATCATGTCCTATCTGGGCAGGTTTTCCCCCAGATCTGTTGCACACGGCTATCAGGGTATCTCTCTGGGTTGTTCCTTTTAGGTCTCACTAATCCCAGATTGGATTCTGCATTTGTATACACCATAATTTCCCGTTTCTTGTGGTGGGGAACATCTCCAGGAGTTTCATCAGGCTGAAGATGGTGCATCAATGGATGGCATGGATCTGACAGCCCTTCACGTGCCTGTTTCTCCTGTCATGTTCCTTCAGGAATGCTCATCTCTAGACACACCTGCCTGGAGAGTCACTGTGCCATTGTCTTAAGAGATTCTCATCACTTTCCTTCTGATTTATATCCTCTTCAGTTCAAATTCCTCATCACCCCTTTTTTGGTATGTTCTTCCTTAAGGTAGAAGCCCCCTCTGATTACTCCTTTAGCTAGGATACACTGAAAATATGTTTTTGAAAACTTGTATTATGAAAATATTTTACCCTAGTTGATAAATTGGGTATAGAATTCTGAGTTAGAATGAGCTTTTTTGCTTACCATTCCAGAGACATTTGTTCATTACATTCCTATTTCATTTGTGGCTATCAGGAAATCTAGAGTTATCTGAATTCATACTTCTTCATAGTAACTTCTCTCATTTTCCTCTCTAAGTGCCCACAAAACTGTATTTATTTGTATTGTTCTGAAATTTTGCAATTATATTCTGGAAAATGTGTAAACTTCATCTTATCATTATATTTGGTACTTCAAGTCCTGATGTTGTATTACATTTTTGTAAATATTTTCTTGATGATACTTATTGTTTTATGTTTTATATATATATATCCAAGAAAACATTCATTTATACATCCAGTGTCGTGGACTGCTTTGCTTAATTTTCTGCCTATTCTATTTTCTTTCTTTTTCCGTCTTGCTCTACTTTCTAAGTGATGTTTTTCAAATGTGTTTATAGATGGCTTTAGACATTTCACTAGCATGTTTTCAATCTCTAGAGTCTCAAGTTCTCTAGATGTTTTATTTTATAGCATCTTCTTCTTGTTTCATGAATGTAATCTCTTCCTTTTGCTCTCTCCCTCTCTCTCTCTCTCTCCACACACACACACACACACACACACACACACACACACAGAGAGAGAGAGAGAGAGAGAGAGAGAGAGAGAGAGAGAGAGAGATACTTATTATTGTGCTCCTGTCACATAATTTTTGTTTTATTTGATTCAAGTTGCTTTTAATTTTCTGTTTATTGCATGCTAGTGGGTTTCCTCAGATAACTGATAGTCCTTGGTGGTCTACTTACTATACATGAGATTAAAAAGCTAATTGAAAAAATGAGTTTGTGGGAAGATTGCTGAAATTTAAAGTTCACGTAGAGACCTAAATAACCATGTTTTGGGATGGCAATGTTTGTGACTGAAGAGTAAGGTTCTGGCATCCAAAGATATTAGAATCAAGATGGGGAAGAAGGACTAAGGATTTCAACACTCGAGATTCATTGTGCAAGATATCTCTTCACCTTCTGAGCTAGACTTAGAATCCGTGTTTGCAGCTGTGCTGGAAAACCCAAGCAAAAGCTTTCAGCTTTGCCCTTTCCCTGAAACACGTTTCCAGGCTTCTGTTTATAGTTGCAAAGAGCACCTTCCCAAAAATAGGGAGACAGGAAGGTATTTAGAGATCTAGATGCTTCTGAAGAGACTTACACTGAGCTGTCCTCATCTTAGCCCTAACTTTTCCAACCTCAGCCCCAGAAGCACTCTCTGATTCCAGTTCAGTGTCCATCTGGAGCAATACTCAGCCCAATCCAAGCTCTCTCCAGAGCTGATATGAAATTAGGTTTCCTTGGGTCTGCAAAAGCAGGTACTAAATACATAACTAACTGCCAGATTCCAAGTGTTGCAATGACATCTAATTCTAATTCAACTTGCCTTTGTAACTTAAAAATTAAAGTTGTCATGGAAATGTTTAAGGAGAAAAATGTATTTGTGTGTGTATCGTCAGTAACAGAAAAAGTTTCAAAAAGATGCTACAACAAAATCCATCAGTTTTTTATATCATTATTGTTATGTAATTAATATTTATTACTTAAAGACATGTAATCTGACTCTCATGTTAATAAAATAACAGACAAACTCAAATTCAATGGCATTGTTCATATCTGTCATGTGATTTTTAGTTTGTCAAGGTCATAAAAAATCAAGAAAATACCAAGAAATTATTGTAGATAAATGGCTACTAAATTTTAAAATGTTGTTAGGGACTAAATCAACTTGTCACAAGGGCATTATTTAGATTTTGGGCCTACCTATAATGAGATTTAGATTTAGATTGGGGTAATTTCAATGGTAATTTTCTAATATAGCTGGGCTTTGCACAGGACAATGTCCTTATTTGCTGAGAATGCACCATGAAAGTATTTGGAGGTGATGAACAAGGCCAGCAATGGAATTCCTAAAAGCTCAGGAAAAATTGCTTCTCTGCCTTGTAATTAAAAAATATGTATAGATTTTGTATTATTCACTAATGCACATAATTTTTTAGTAGTGGTATATGTATTTCCTCCTACATCTTAATCTGAAAAGTACAAGTTAAATTTTCATTGTTATTAGACAATGTATACTCAGGTATCTTGAATCACTCCTACTGTAATTTATTATAGGAAAATAGGACTGTCATGTTTTCTATGTTTTAGAGCTTTATGTTGTCCTAATACATCCCTTTATTCAGGAGGAATTTCATCTTGATGAGTCTTCCCTGCCCTGGAGCCTAGTAAGAATTGCTGTCTTCAGAGCAGTAACATTATATCTGGTATTATTCTTGAGGTCAATTTATTGGCAATGCCTAACTTAAGTACTATCATACAACATTTTCTCTTTGAGAAACTCATATTTTACCTTTCTCTGCTGACAAGTGATGTGTTTTGCCTTGGAATTCATGTGCAAGTAGTGGCCCCAAGATAGAATGAAATTTGATTTCAGTAAAATAAATTTTTGTAACAGACAAATGTGCTACTTCTACATTTCATGGTATAGGTAAATGTACATGACTTAGCTGTTTTATATATATGTTAGATATTTTTTAATATAAAACATTTAAGAATGAATTAGAAGGTCAAAAAAGGTCAAACAGAAATGTAATTGGCTGAAGTTCCAGGATATAAAGAATTAGGAAGAAAATGTTTGCTGGGCAAGACCTTTGGATTAATCATTATGCATAATGTCAAAATAATCTTATAAGTGTCATATCCATTGTAAAAATGGAAAGCAAACATGGAGAAAGTGACATATTCAAGATTTTTTAGTTGGTAGAGGGCGATTTAAACTGCAGTTTGTATATCTCTAGTGTCTAGAATTTCTACTATGTACCTTAAATCTTTTCTAAATTAAAGAAAATAAAATTTTTATGTGTTGCATAAAGTACATAAAATTCCTTGTAGCAGAATAGGTTACCAAACAGTGAAAATAAATTTCTTGATACATAACTGAGGATATGCCTTGTAAGATTGTAGATAAAAGGATTGACTTAAACAGCTAGAAGTAAAGCTTTCATTGAACTGTATAAATAAAGGACTCTTTTTTGAATATTTGGTATAGATAAAAGACAATGTATAGAAAACTGTTGTGTTTTTAATAAGATATTTATTCCAAATGCATGGATACAAACACAAAAGGCAAATATACATAAAAATTTGTAATGATATTATGTTACTGTAGTCCCCAAAATATCAGACAGAAAACAGTGCAATCTATAGAATAATAACAAAATCTCGATATGAAAACAAATTAAACTTAGAATTCCTAATTAACTTTATGCTAAAATCTGAGTAGAATCTTACAAGAAAGTACCAGCCAATAACCATGTGGTTATAGGTGCAAAGTCCCCCACCCCCCCCCAAAAAAAAAAACAAAGAAAGAAAATACTTAATTGAACCTTGCAACGTAAAAAGGGGAATGTCTCTTGTCCAAGTTTTATTCATTCTGTCAATGAAAGGCTTTTAGTTTTTTATAAGAATATTTTAGTATTCCATAATTGACTAGTTTGTACATAATAAACTTACATATATCAATTAGAAAAATAAAAATAAATATTAATGTAAGCACAACTAAAAGTCATTAAATCCATAGGCAAATTTTGAGTGAAACCCGGTTCACTTTAACACATAATCCTAGACTGCTTCTCATCTGGCTTCCAGTGTCCCCTTTCAGTCTTCTTTTGTTTCGGTAGGAGGCAGAAGTGAGGTTTCTCAACCTCACTGAAGGACTTCTTGATAAGGCAGCTTCTGAAGCAAAATAGGCTTTGTGATTCTTGGTGTATGCGCAGTGAAAGATGAGTTTCCTGTATTGCTAGCTTTCACTGGAAACCAGCTGGGGCCAGAGCAGTGTTTAAAATAGTAGTTGGTGTGGACTAACTCAGCATTTGCTCTTCCACAGCTTGTGTGCCTCCTTTGTGGTTAGTGGTTCCAAATGCCCAAGCCAACTAACAACAGTGGCCGACAGAGTGATCGAATGCGAGATTGTAGCATTAGCCTCAAATCCGGAGTGAGAACATGCAGGAAAATTGTGATTTTGAGACAATCTTTACTTGAAATCAACAGCTAATCAAGAATATGGAATGTACTAAAGATTTTCTGAGTACTTTGGTTTTGGTTTGTTTTTAGAAAAGTTTTTCAAAGGTAAACATTTCTATCGGCCTGTAGCTCCAGGAAACTTCCTTGGTAACTTTTCATTATTTAATGCAACTCATTGGGGGAGGTAAGATGTGATATATCACGACCAACACTTTTATGCCTGGCTGGTGCCTATATGTGGCAATATCCTTAAATCATAGTAATTGGATCCTTTAGGTTTTCCTTCACGAATCTTGTACATAGGAACCCAATTTCCCTACTTCCGTTCATGTTTTGCTTTCAGCAACTCTTATCTCAGATTAGGCTATCTAACCGCCTCAAAGCTTTCTTTTGAAAATTTAAAATCTCCTTTTATCCTCCATCTTTTTTTTTCAATCATAAAAATTTTCTTGGGTCTTAGACTTTTGGCTTTTTAATTTCTGCTTCTCTAATTTTTAAAAGAGCTACCCATGTCTGTGTTTTAAATTAAGGGCCACGTTTAAACATCATGATTGGCTCTAAATTGAATTTTTATGTAGATTAGCATTGATGATATGAAATTTTGGTGAGCAAGCTAACGAAAATGAAAGAAAAATTCTTACCAAAATTCTTATCCTGATTTTTGAATGACATGATGCCTAGACTGATCCTCTTCAATAAACTAGGGCCCAGACTATGTGCTCAGTGAGTTCCAAGAAATATAGTCTAATATAATGAGAGCCAAATGAGTAGTGTTAGAGCCCGTGCTGTAGTATGATTTCAATTTGCATTTAAAATGCTTCGTAAGTTTTGCTGCCTAGTGGGGAGTTTCACTACTCTCTGCTGGCTATAAAAAGTCCTCGACAGACAATGAACAAAGGGAGAAAGTTCAGTTCTCCTTTGGAGATATCATAAGACTGGCAGATGTGGAGCAGAATTGCCTCTAGGAGAAGGCTCCTCTAGACATAGCGTGGCATGGGCACACGGATTTAAGGTTAGCCGCGGGAGGTGGGGGACTGTGAGTGTGAAGTGGGCCTGCTGACTCTCCCCTGTTCTGTGCTGGGAAATCGTGGAATGTAGCTTTTACTAATTGCTTAGTGAGAAGACAGAGGAACTGAAGAGAAATGGCAGCCTAGCAGAAGCCCACACTCAGGACAAAGACGGTTTCATCTGTGCAAAGTTACATGTGGGAAATCAGCTAGCCAAGACTGCAGCCACTCCAGTGGATAAGAAGAGAATTTCAACAGTGTTACGTGCATGCCTGTTTATAGCAGCACAGTTAGTAACAGGTAAATCTGGGAAGCAGCCAATATGTCCAACAACAGATGAATGGATAAACAAAATGTGCTATCCATGCACAATGAAGTCATATTCTGCCATAAAGAAAGATGCGTTGGAGCCATTTGTTGGAAAATGAATGCATCATTAAGCCTAATATCAATCAGGTACAGAAGCTTAAATACCACAGGTTTCTCAAGTGTGAGAATATCAAAGCGTATGTAATTAAGATCAAAATAAAAAGTGAGGGTCGGAAACAGAGTGACAGATTTTGTGGGGTGGAAGAGAAGACAAGTAAGTCGCAGGAGGGAGAAGACTGGGAAAGAAGAGGGAAAAACGATCAAGATGGGGCATGTGTATGCACCAGTTTCTCCAGTGGAATGTAATTGTTATGTATCACAAGTCTTAGTTGTTTATTTTGTTGCTGTGACAGATACCCAGCATTCACAATGAAAGGGAGGAAAGATCCACTGAGCGCACAGCTTCAGAAGGTCTCTCTCACACACAATCCCTTCATGGGGCAGCCGGCAGGAGTGGAGGTACATGGCAGAGACAGAATCGGAGAGCTGCTCACCGCATTGCGGCCAAAAGCCAAGTGAAGCTGGAGCAAAGACGGTAAGCTTTCCCGGGAAGAACCTGCAACAGTATTTCTTCTTTCTTCCTTTACTTAGCTCAGACTGTCTGCCCAGACTCCTACACCCGGGATGGGGGCCCCTCTCGCATTTCCTGGCTGCAAGTCAATAACAAAGATCTGTAATCTGTGCCATGGGCAACTTCCAATCTCAACAAGTTGATGCAATCCCTCCAAGTCAAACCCCAAACATCTGCCCCTTCCAGCCAAGCTCTGCTCCCAGTAATACACGGTTCCAAATACATGAGGCTTTTGGGGGACACTCAGGATCCCAACCACAGCAACGATTATATTAAAAAGAAAATAATAACTTTGAGATAAAAAGCCTGATGGCAAACAGAAAACCACATAAATGCACAAATAAAAAGAAATTCCTCTGAAGCAAAACTAAAGGAAAAAAAGTTGTTTTAAAGTAGAAAAGAATTCAAATCCCAGCTTTGACCAATTACCTTGAAGTGGTTTCTATTCCAGAGAGCAATCTGGATATCTATTATACAACACCCTCCAGTAGGGTCCAGAGAAGACCAGCAGGGCCAGACTTACTGCTACCTCAACCCCCGCTGCTGCTCACACACCCTTAGCTCCACCTTCTCTACATAGCCAAGCACCATCTGGAGAGAACAGAAGAAGGAACCTGGAAAGGCTTCTTTGACTGAAAAGACACAGAGAATCCCAACATACTAAATGTTATCGAGGTAGTTTACACTGGCAAATATCACATTTTGGTTTTCAATAATGGGAACTTACTAAAAAGAGCAGAACACTTATCCAAAATAAATGAAACTATATTTTGGTACATACAAATTTAAACTCATTATATAAAGGTGAAAAAATTTAATACTGGTTGTCAATTGTCCATGTTACTAACACAATACATTTGGCCTGCTGATTAATAAATGTTTAAAAAGAATTTGCTCTTGTCAGAAGCAGTGCAGCATGTAGTTGTTGAAAATATGGGTTGTGGAGTCAGTTTCCTTATTTTGAAAATGAGAACAGTATTATATCTGCCTTGTACAGGTGGTGGAAATTTAAATAATTAACACATGTAGAAGACAAAATGAAATATGTCCTAGTAATTCCTCAATAAGTATTAAAAATTGACACATAGAAAAAATATAAATGCTGTAGGGGTTAAAATAGACATGAGCCCACTATAGGTTGAGAAGATTAAAGCAGAATTTATTAGGAATCGAAGCTTAAAATGTTCTTTTAAGGACAGTAGATTCAAAAGTAGCAGAAAGACATATCTGTCCTTCCACTTACTGAGGTGCTAAGTCATATAGGTTGGTAGAAAGCAAATAGTCTCTAAATGAGAGGAAGGGTCACAGGTGTTAAGGTCTTCAACTGCCTAAGCAGACACTTCTTTCTGGAAGAATATCCTGCATTCTGTTTTGTTCACTTATTTGTCCCTGAGAATCAGGAAGCAAGACACATCCAAAGAGATTTTATCAGGTCTTTAGGGACTTATGAAGGCTTTTGTCCTTGACATGGTAAGAGTCAGCCTCGTTGATCTGAGAGTGACTCAGATCTTGAAAATTTCCCCATCCCTCGGTACTGTGGTTCTCACTACATCTCACACTGGGAATCTGATTCCTGTATGTACAGATTCAGAGAATATCCACAGGCAACTCCAAGAGAATCTCTTCTGAAAACACAAGAGATAGATTAAAAGATAGCAGTGAAATAGAATAATTAAAACAAGTATAAGAAGAAAGAGATCTCATTGCCTTGTGTTTCTTCATGATTATTTTTAGTGTTTCAAATTATATTTTGGGAGCAACATAATGAATGTTTATTGAATATGCAGGTGAAATGATGGGTGAAAAGACAGAGGTGTTAGTGAATCCAGTATGTTAAGCCGTTCTTATATTGAATTCAACTCACTTTTGTGAATATGTACTATGGAAAAGCATAAGGATGCATAGAGTTCTACCTTTCATAATTTTCACTTTGCTCTAGTTTGATCTTGATCCCCTAAATGGAGACTGCGCACGCACACTTGCAATGAACTCGCCTTCTCTAAAATTCAGCAATGACACTCCCATGGGTCCTCCCATCCCCGGCTTCCTGCATCTGCCATTCAGTTCAGTCGACTGTTGGTTGCGCTCCACATCCTGATTCATATATGCTCGATGATCTGTTTGGACTTTTAACTCTTGGTTTTAATGTCCCTGAGCTCAACTGTGTACTTGAAATAGATATTTCTCTTGAACCAATGAGATGGGCATAACGGAAATCAAACTGTAAGACTTGGCTACAAACTGAATGTGACGTGTGAGGGATAACGAGCATTCATGGCATTAGGGTAACGTTTTGGAGTTTGGAGCCTGACTGATTTGTAAAATATTCTGGTTAAAATAGATAAAAGTCATGGAATCTGAAAGAAATTATAGCAAAGAGAAAAGAGGGAGTAAACAGGAAGAATGGAGAGAGAGAGAGAGAGAGAGAGAGAGAGAGAGAGAGAGAGAGAGAGACAGAGACAGAGAGAAAGTGCTGTAGGAAAATCAATAATACTTTTACCTCCCAGTTTAGTCAACGTTTGGTTATATTTTTGTCAACATTTTGCATTACTCATTCCATACCACTAAGAACTGCTATAATTATTTTATAATACTACGAAGTAGCAAGAGCTTAAGTGAATTTAAATGGTTTTGAAGAGCCAAATACCATTAAGTAGGAGATACAGTTATTTATTTCTCTTTGATTGACAAGCTGACTTCATCAAAAAGCACCAAAGAGCTTAATTCCGTGTTCCTTCATTAGTTCAGATGTATTCTCCACCAATTCCAAGAAACATAAGGGCATAATAGAAAGAGCACATTTCAGTTAGAATAACTGGTTTCCCATTTAGGTTCTGTATCAGTCAGCTTTCTATCTGCATGAAAAAATATTTCACATAGTTAACATGAAGGGAGAAAGGGGTTATTTTGTCTCATAATTTCAGAAACTTCTGTCTGTGGTCTGAGCCTGTGAAGAGGGAAGACTGTCATGGTTGGGACAAGGTGGTGGAACAAACTACTCACCTCAGAAGACACGAAAGAAAAAGAGGAGGTAGGCAGGGTTGCATGTCCACAGTAATCTAACTCCTCTCACTAGCTTCTGCCTTCTAAAGATTACACTGTCTCCTAACAGCACCATGGGCTGGTGCCCAAGCCTTTAACATATAGGCCTCTGGAAGATGTTTAAGAACCAGACAGAGTAAGCTCTGACTCTTGAGCGTGTTATCAGTTCACTTTTGCTTTGAGCATGAAAGTTCTAAATGCAATCTGTGACATGACAGTCCTGGATTTTCTCATCTCTAAATCATTTTTCTGTTTTGAAAATTCAAGACCTACTAAACAGATGTATAATAAAAGCCATCTATGGAACCATCAGTGTCCTAGCTGGGAGAGTAGCTCATCTCAGTGGCTATGGAAGATTTCTTTACAGTTCTAACATTTTCAACATACTAACGAACATCGGAAATCCTTAAATCACAAGGAAGCTCATGAGAAAGGAGTGACGCGTGCATGACAACGCCCCAAGTCAAAGAAAAGAATGGGTTTGCAACCTCTAATCTAAACTCAGAGACACTGAGCCTTTTCAAATACAAGCAGCTGCTATGTATTGGTATTTGGATTCTCTCTGCAATCCTTTGTTTCCAGTACATTCTAACAGTATTTTTGAAAGCTTTCTTAATGATTCAGATCGCTAGGCATGATTCATATGGGCTGTTGGTGAATGTGGGGTATGTGATACACATCTGTGAGCTACATGATAAAGTATTCTGTATTGCATGCTTTATATTTACCATCTTCCTAATCTGATGCTTTGAAAAAAAAAAAGCCTGAACACTAGGATTTCATGTGTTTGCCAGTGGTGTTCATCTTGTTTAAATTATCAGATGTTTCCACTAAATTATAATTATCTTTTATTAAGGCCAAAACATGATTTGGCAAGCCTCATCTGGCTGGAGAATTATGAAGGCATGATTTTGATTCATCAACAGATTACAGAGAAGACATTTAGTTATGGCTATTGTAACCAACACTTTGGCCTTTCTTAATAGTATTTAAAATACTTTTAAAAATTGCAATGTATGATAAGGTGTTAATTGAACAAACTTTATGTAAAAGACTTGCCTTAATTCTGAATCCTTTAGCTTTTAAAATGGTCACAATTTTTAGAGGTTCTGGCAATATGAAGAATCTGCTCATATTTTCAAGTGAAAATAATTTTTATCTGGAAGTGAATTCTCTTCTTTTTTTTAACCCTTTTTCTTTTTCCATTATGTTTTCAACGAGGAGTACTCATCTGTGTATATAAATAGCGCTATGAAGAAGGGACAGAAATTCCTCAGTCAGCTCAATTAGCCAAGTTAGTGCTAGCAGTTAAAGGGGAGACGAATCCTTTCTTGGATCAATGATTGTGCAGATATGTTATGAAGAAAGCTTTCTACTTGTGTTATCTAGTTTTTATCTTCTATACTTAATGTTCTTAGAAGGTTGGGAACAAACTGCAAGGAAGGCCTGGAGCTGGAGGAATGGCACTGTTGTTAAAGCACCTGCCTAGCAAACTCAACGGCCTATGTTCGATTCCCCTATACCATATAAACCAGATGTGGTAGTGCATGCCTGTAGTTACAACACTGTGGAGGCTGAGACAGGAGGATTGCTGTAAGTCAGCCTTGGCTACATAGTGAGTTCAGGACTAGCCTGGTCTGCAGAGTGAGACCCTATCTCAAAAACAGACAAAGAAAAAAGTTCAAACTACAGGAAAGGCAACAGTCAGTACAGTAGGTATAAAGTCTCATTGTGTTTTCAAGAGGTGAGACGGTAGTGGCTCTGGTAGGGAGCAGTAGCAAAGAGGGACAGCAGATGGAGGGAACAGTCAAGGACTAAGCCAGGTTTCAGGGAACTAGGCCTGTAATCCCAGACATTTTAGAAGCCAAGAAAGGATGATCTTAAGTTTGAACCCAGCATTTCAGCAGGACCCTGTCTCAAAATAAAAATACAGAAAGGAGCTAAGGATAGAGCTCAGTGAGAAAACCCTGTGTTCAAATCTTAGTGCTGAAAACAAAACAAAGCAAAACAAAATGGTCAAAGACCACAGCTGAGCCACAGGTCTGACGTAGGTAGGATTCACAGTGCTGTTAGTTCCATAAACATTATTCTTGTTTGGCTATGGAAATCTTTTTAGGACATAATCTGAGATTCAAAAAATAGTTTTGCCAGTCTACTTCGGTCTGAAATTCAGCTTCCTTCTTCCTTGGTCTTGTCTCTTAAGCTTGGCCCAGAAAGTGCCTGATTTTCACATTTGTGCAGGACATAAATGACTTCATGGTCCTTTTCAAGGCACCTACCAACTTCCTACGTATGTCAACCTTCAGAAAGAATTGCTGTGCTTCCCATCCCCCAAAAAGATTCCTTCACATGGCTTCCTGAAAGCTGTAAGGGAGTCTAGGATGTTAGCCACCTCCCCTCTTCCTCCCTTCCTTTACACGTAGAAAACTCAGAAGCTGTAGAAAGCTTGACAAACACAGCTGTGCGGAAAACAAGGCCCAGTGTGCCCTGGCTAAGTTGCTTTACCATTTATCAACCGTTTCCCTCCCCTGTGACCCACAGGGTCTGAGTAGATCTCTCCATGGCCAGCCTCGCAGGCCACGCTGAATCTCCCACACTCCGCTTTTGCCTGAAAGATCCAGGGTGACAGCCTCAGTTGCTTCTCTACACTCACGTCACCATCGCTGTCAAGGCAGGGATGCCTAGCAGGGGGCTCTCACTGTCCTTCACGCATTTTCCCCGAGCCTCTCTTGCAATGCCCAAGGGCAACCATACTCGCGGTTAAGAGAGGAATCACTCTTGCAGATTTCACATGGCTGGGAAGGTCTGTATTAAATGTACTGGTTTTCATTTTTAGCTATGAGCGGTTGCTTACAGAGCAAGCCATTCTTTATAGATTTTAGAGTTCTGGAAGAGCTATGTGGGAAGATAAGTGGTGGAGAGAAAGGACCAGCCCATGGTATAGAGAGTGGGAGAGGGAATCCATCATTCACATTTGCCATGACCGAGTTGCAACAGTAATTTCTTTGTGATCAGAGGTAGAATGAATGATCTTCAACTCTAATTTGCCTGGTGAAGACTTGAAGAACCACTCATCTAGAGGCTAAACTATTACCCTCGATGACTTCACTCAAATTATTTATTCAGGATCACCAGATACCATGCCAATTTTCTCTTAGTCTTTTTTTTCTCCCAATGTTGGGTCTTATTTCTCACTCTTCCTTCAATATACAAGGCTCTACAATCCTTTTTTTTTTCTTCTCCACAACCATTTTATATCTATGTGAGGCACTTTCTCTCTGGAAAATATATGCCAAATCTTTAAGGTCAAACATAGCTAAGATCTTTTATAACTATGAAGATGATGCCTCTCTCTCTCTGCCCTTAACCAATTGGTGTAAGTCCTGCAGAGTTAACTCTTCCTTCCTTTGTGCCTTTCAGAGTTCTTTTCATACATTTCATTTAGAGCAGTCAGGAAGCATTGCTAGTTTTGTATCTGTGCACTTCCTTTGCTGGAGTCCTTCTGTAATAGGGCAGTAACACTATCTCAGTGTACACATGAATTAGTTGTTCAGGGATCTCAAACCATCTGCTGTTCACTCCAAGGATGGTTCTGATAATTCCATTAGAGCAACAGCAAGAGGGAATTAAAAAAAAAAAGCCCAGTCGTGCTTATATTCTTTGAACTCTAATTTCATGGGGATCTTGTGTATTATTATCAATGATCCCATGGTTAAATGTATCTAGGTAAATACTGGCCTAATGTGGGTTGCTTTGAGGGAGGGTGTGTGAGACCTTCAACTGTACTTTTATCAATTACCAAGGAAAAGAATATGAAATATTCTCCAATTTATTTTATTTCGCCAACATTTTCTTTATGAAACACTCCCTGAGCTTCCTATTTGAGGGAAAGTAAGGACCTTTGCAGTATTCTTTCTGAGCAATAAATTTGTGCAATAGAGAGTGGGAAAGCCCTTGTCACCTTGACAAGGTAGGAATGTGCACAAAATGCCCAACCTCTTTGTAAACCTTGAATTTTGCACGTATACATATCAATAAAATGTGGGAGAGAAAAAAAGAGGCATATGCAAATTTTAATTTTTAGAGCCTTTGATTGACCTTAACAAGGGTTTGAACCATATATTTCTCTTTAATAGAATTTTTCAGATTATTTTCTAGATAAGCATTACATGTTACTAAATCCTTTACAAATTCATACAGGTTAATTGTGTTACATTGCATTCTGTTTGTAGATTTAAATAGTGAGGATTTAAAAGTTCAATTTTTTTGTAAATATCAATTCTACTGAGTCTTCTTATTTAAGAACAAATAAACCTTTCCGTATTCTTCTGTTGAACGACAAGAGAAGCCTTGCTATATTTTTCTGAGAATTCCCGTTTCCTCCCTTTCTCTTTCTACCCTCCCTCTTTCTGATTATAACAATGCACTCTCAGGTTTTTAAAAATTATGCGTGCTGTAATCCATCACTGTCATTCAGTGTGCTTCTCCTATGGTCCCTTATTTGGCCAATGGGAGACCCTGCAAGCCAGTTTCTGAGTCCTTTTGACATGGTTCCATTAATCTTTGAACACTGGCCCCAATAAATCCATCAGCTGCATTCCTACTATGGGTGGGAAGCTGAATTATGTATAATTAAATTACAGAGTGAAATAAAATGAAACTGGCGCCCTCTGTCACTATATCTCTAGTACACCTATTAACAGATGCCTGCTATTTAAAAATATTTTTCTATGTCTCATAATGTCATCCTATTATAAAGTTGATTTTTTTCTATTTTATTGTGAGCTAATATATCTAAAACGTTTAATAATAATGCCAGCTGCTCATCTTGAAGAGCTTGAGACTGACCGAGCCTCACTTGCCTGAGATCCTGCTTGGGAAAATGTGGCCATTCCCATGAGAAGCTTCAGGCGAGGTAAACTAAATGCTATAACCTGTACGTATACATGGTGCAGAGATGAGAATTACAACAATGGCGCTTGGCTATACAAAATTTGTCCAACAATGTTGACTCCTGAAAAAAAAAAGAAAGCTCAAGAGAACATTGTTTTTAATTCATTTGAAATGCTAGCTGAAGTAAAATTAGCCATAATTTAAATCTATTAATAGAGAAGAACACTTTTAATGAAAAGCCACTGTTCCTGCCTCATTCTTTCCCACCTACAGTCCTGTCTCTGAAGGAAGTTGAGTCTGTTTCCAATAATTCAGAACATTGTATCCTCTTTCCTAAACATGGCTTTGAAATGGTTCATTTCTTAATTTCAGCCATATATGTTGGATTCTTTCGTGGGTGGGATGGGAATGAACAAGAAGGTGCACTTTCTCCTCTTCCCAGCTTCTCCATTGTATCCGTTTGTAACTTTAAGCAACATTTTTTTTTTTTTACTGTTGGCTAGTGCTGCATTAAAAAGCACTGTAAGACGGGTGGCTTAAACATGTCAGAGTTCTGACTTCTAGCAGTCCAACATGAAAGCACCAGCAGGATTGCCTTCTTAGGGCTGTGAAATGTGAATCTGGACAGGATTTACTCACTGGGTGGCCAAGAACCATCTTTTTGCTGTATCTTTTTGTATCATCTTCTGTTTATGCATGTGTCTCTGTGGCCTAATTTTCTCTTTTTATAAAAACAGCAGTCATATTTTATTAAGGTATAATTTAATGACCCATTTTCACTTACTCACCTCTATAAAGACCTGGTCTCCAAATGAAATCACATTAGGGTGTCTTGGCAGTTAGGATTCCAACATATGTTTTTTGATAGGACACAATTTAAATAATAATTCTATTTTATTGTTTGTATTACCGAGCTCAGAAAATCTCTCTGGACACTATTTTTTAGTATGACTTTGTTAACATCTTTGCCTTTCTTCTACGTTCTCCATAATCCTTCCTACAATTTGTCTTCTGTGTCTTGCTTTTAAATTGTCACGAATGATTACATTTATATCCTGCTCTGTAACATCTTTAAGACTTTCATGCTATGTCTGTAACATGATTCCAAAATTTGAAATTCAAAGAACAACATTTGCATTATTATGATCATCTAAAATTGTAGAAATGGCACATTGATCATGGGCTTCTGTTTTCTTGAATTGTGAGAAAATAAATTTCGGTCGTTTGAACCACCAACCTGTAATATTTTATTTTTATAATCTGAGCACGGTGAAACACTTTTTTCTCTAAACATTTTGTCTCTAGAAGACTTTGACCACTAGCTCTGTCAGACATATCCTCCCAGTCAGTCTGCAACACAACTGACATTGGAAGATTTCTAGTCTTTTCTTTTGTGTATGTTGAGAGATGCTCATATTCCCTGAATCCCATCTCTCTTCTTTGTTTCTTCTCTCATCTTACTGGCACACATTTTTATGTGGTGTCCTAGAAAAAAAATAAAGGATACTCTGTGCGATGTTTCCTGAGTCTCTAGGTGTTGAACATATGCACAATTGCCTTCACACTTTACATAAATGACTAGGTGAAGAGTTAAAGTGGAAACAGATTTCCCCTTGAACATTCTTCTTAAATAGTACTGACAAAAATAAATGTTTGTATTTAATTGCTTGATAAAGATTCCGGGTGTCTTTTGTTCATTTGTTTATTTTGCTTTGTTGTTATTTTTTAATCTGAAAGTCTTTAATCTATTCTCTTTTGAGCTTCTTTGGTAATGCTGATGTACTTAGCTTTCTGTATTTTTCAAGGTATATGACCAGTTAATCTCAGGACATGTCTTCATAGGAGCCAGCTTGTACATGCTCTTACATGCCAAATTTAGGACAACTTGAGGAATTACAAATAGTAATGATGGGTAACAATATTTTGACCAAAAGTTGGTAAGTTTCTTGAATTCTTAGTATTTTCTGAAGAAAAAGACAGAAGATGAGAAATGAAAAGAGAAGAATACCCATAATTGTAAAAAAAAGATGGAAACCGAGAACATCATTTTTCTATTCAAGATATGATCATTGAATTCAGACAAAAAGCTTTGGTGAATGCTCATGTCATTGATTAAAAAGAAAGTGATTGTGGTGCTGAATATTAATAATCCCAAACACCACCTCCTAAATTCTCTTCTTTATTATCTTCTCTTTCATTTTTTTTCTTTTCATGTCTATGTATTAGTGGATGACTAGGAATTGAACCAAGCATCTTCATGCTGAGTTACACCCGCCCGTTATTATTATTAATTCTTAGGTATTATTATAGAGTATTGTTGTTATATTAAACAAAGTATTAATAAGTTGCCAATTCTCCTCGCTGTGCTTAAACTTGAGACTTTACTTCCTCAGACTCCCAGAGTGCTGAGATTACAGTGCATTTTGCTACACTGCTTTTCGTGAATTCTTTTTTTTTCCTTTTCTTTTTTGCAAGGTGTAAAGAGAACACTTTACAGGGAAAATTGTAGAAGGGTAAAGAAGGATAGAAGGGGGGTAAAGCTTCTGATAGTCAGCAGGGAGACCTGGAAATGGGGGTTGCCCATTAATAGATTATTTCTCAATTATACCATGAAATACAGAAATAGCTATTGCTTACCATCTTAACTAAATAAAACTTAATGAACTCTTCATTAATACTGGAAATGGTATTTGAAATTTTCTGGGAGGACCTTTTTCATAATTCATTTTCTTCTGTGCTGTTTTGATATTGAAAATTATTTTTCTTAACTTCTATAACTGTTTCTTCTCAACTATTTGTGAGAGTGGACATTATTCAAATATTTTAAATTCTTTTACATCTGTAAACAATCCTTGTTTCTTTCAAGAATACCTTTTACAAAATATATTGTGGGTTTTTTTCCTGCTTTTATTGTAGATTTTCTCAGATGATTAGTATCATTTGGTAGCCAACAATCAGTTAATACCAATAGATGGTCACAATCATTGCACACTGAGCCAGGATTGATGACTGAGCCTAGATCCCGGTGAGTGATAGTGGTGAGGTTGGTTGCTTTGCAGGCATGGGGCTTCTTAACGTCTCAGAATTCAAGTACCCATCTATCTTCTGCAAGGCAGGTTGAAACATCTTCGCAAGCTTTGTAAGCTGTGGTTTCACATAAATGGTTCCAGTTAACACTTCAACAGCTTTCCATCTTCAAAATTTTTTGAAACTCTTTATCCTCAGATGGCCTTTTTATAGTTCTTTTTACTGTGGTGGTTTCGACTGCATTTTTTCCTCTTTATGGTTTGTGGTCAGTTTCTACTGCTATAACCACAAGCCGCATTAGGTTAGTAGCTGATACTGTAGATGTATCTCAATCTGGTTGCATAAGGGTCTGGGTCAGCAGCTGCTCTGATGGAAGGTGCTGCCTTGGTCACGTTCCCCGTGTTATCTTCTCATTGTGGCATGTAGGGTAAAGCAGTACTCCCTATCTGGGACATATTGCTCTCCCAAGAATACAGCAGGAATACAAGAAACTCAGTGCCACTACAGAGTGAATCCTCATCAAAAAAAAAAAGAAAGAAAGAAAAGAAATCTAGCGCCAAGACAGTTCAGTCTATCTAAAATACCTCCTTAGAATGGGGCTTTGAAACATCAAACATCCATTATGTTCCATTGGCCAATGAAAATCATATAACTAAGACCAAAGTCAGCAGAGCAATTACATCCCACATCTAGTGGATGGCATGGCCACAGTGGGACAGGGATTTGAACAAATAATAATAATAATTGTGAACTTATTATATAGCCTTTCATCATCAGCTTGGTGGGTCTTCAGAAGAAAAGATATAAGACCTTGACTGATATGAGCTTGGTCCAGTTTTGTAATTTGTTTGTTACTCAGTTTCCCCATCTTTAATATGAAGATTACATTTCAATTAAAGTTTAAATAAAGGTAACGAAATAAGATAAATGTCTAAAACATAGTAAGTACTTAAAGAATCCCAGCTGCCATGATTTTGACTTGGACAAGGACACCTTTGTAGGAACTAGTCCATATTTCTTTGTGAAAAAGGAATCTTCTAAAAAGACATGAATAAATGTCAATGGTGGAAAACTTTTCCCCTTTAAATGTGTCTCTGTGTGGTGTTCACACGCCCACTCTTACGAAGCCGCTGGACTCTTTGTTACCACTGGAATTACAGTATGAAACAAAACAATTGGGGACTATGAAGAATCATGTCTATTTTCAGAATATACAGTGATCAGTGAAAAATGATTTAAATTCAGCACACCCAGCACTCACAGTACTTTTGCTTCTCTCGTTTACATTGTATGAAGCTTCAATATTAAACAAAGTTGACAGTTTTGGCAGGAAGCAAAGTTGCATTCTGCATCTGGTTTCTCTGAACAAAAAATATGCAAAGGAAAAGGAATGTGATTATTTTTGCTCCACTGTGCTTGAGAAGATAACATCAAATAAACGTTTGAGGGCTTAAATTTTTTCCCAGCTTGAGGTTATATTTGTTACTCTTTGTTATTTTTTGCTTTTGTTATGCTTATTTCTTGTATTCTAATGAGTTTACTAATTTACACCTGTATTTCATCCAGTGCTTTTGTGTATGTGTACGGATTATCTGCCTTTATGATAAGTCTCAGACAAAAGGTAGGTTCTTACCGATGCCTGCTGTTAAATTCAAAGAATTCATGAAATTCATAAATCCACACAGCATCTTACCTAATTCCTGTTCCACAAAGAAATGTGCATTTTAAACTTTTATTGCTGTACATTTATGACATAAAATATTTCCATGTGATAATAAATTTAAATGTGATGCCATTTCTGATTTATCTATTTATATTAAGACACTATTTTCTCTTGGGGGATAATGGTAAGTTATATCCAGGGTTAAAATCTAAGCAAATAGTGTCAGCTCAATAGCTTTTGGTGATACTGTGAATAGCTAAAATTGATATTTCTGGTACTTAAAACCCAGGTTTGCAGAAAAGAAAATTGACAAATTTATTCACTCATATAGCATGGGAGAGAGAGAAACTGAAATTGGAAAGACTCAAGTCTAAATTTAAAAATTCTTGAAGTCCAGAGATTTTTTTTTCTTCTTCCATAAGTATCCCAGAGAAGCAGTGATAATACAATTAATAATAGCAGAGGCTATTTATAAAATCATTGGGTCAGCTTGCAAAGTCTGTGACCCCTGAGTTTTCTCTGGAAATGATCAAGGATCTGGAGCTCAGCAGAAATGAGTACCAGAATATTCCACGGGCAAACACTGAAGGTAGGGAAAGCCAAGGACCTTGTTCGAGTCGAGGCAACAGGGTTCTGATTTGTGTGCTGAGCTGTATTGCTATGTGAATTTCTGAACTCAAACATCAATCCTGTCAAGTAGGACTATATTCAGATTTTAAATTATTGGAATAGTAATCCTCAGTTGTCCTAGATACTTTGTGGTTATATTGTGTTGGTTTTCATTCAGTTTCATCTTACAAGGAAGCAAGGTATGTGAACATCAGTGTGTCTAATTCATGGTAATATCTAGTGTACATCATTGGGCAAAACTCATTCATACCTGTATGTGCATTTCCTCGCAAAAACGGGCACATGTTGCAAGCCCCGTCTGTTACTGCCATTTAAGACAATCTGGAATAAAATAGTGCTATCATCACATTTTTTATACATAGGTCCAGGTCTTCCTTCAGATGAGGACATACGTATTTGAGGTAACACGGAGATACCACCACCGCTTAATAATTTCCCTCAGTTTATAGGGAAACACATTTGAGATGGCTGTCGACATCTGGTAATTTGTGGGGTCTTGAAACAATTACATTATCCTTACAGCAGTGTAATTGAATGCAGACAGCGGTCTCTCACTGCATAACTATGTATGCTACAGTAAAATTTGCAGAAGAGAGTTCTGGCAGCTTCCATCCAGGATGAAGAGTTTCAGCTGCACTTGTCTCCACATTATGGTAATAGTAACCTCAAAGACAGGATGGCTGTTTGGGAGTCTGAGGACATGGACCATCAAAAGGGATAGAGCTACTGTTCTTCAAGCATATGAAATGCAAAGTGATTCTTGGAATGTAATAAAGGAAAAGGAGCTTCTGGGTTTATTTTATACTCTGCCTGTTTGGGATACAGCCTGCTAGTCCACTGCGTGGGCCACACGGGTCAAGGAAAAAGGCAACGTCCTTGCGCTTGCACAGGGAGTCCACATTCAGATGCTCACACTCTGACTTGAGTTGCTGCAGGTAAGAAGTATATGGTGAAAATTCCCTGGATCTTAGCACTATTCTTAGGCTCAGAAGAGTGCAAGAAAGCATACATAAAACCTGAGCACATTGCATTTCGGGAAGATGGGCTTCTCATGCAAGGCTAGTAGGAGCATGATGTGGTGCTTACAAGCGGGAGAGATTACTTCTGACAACTGAAAAGCACATACGTGTACAGAAGCCCAGCTACTCTATTAAAATTAATCTACAGAAATTATTGTACAAATAACTGAGGAGACACTAACAAGTATTACATGAACATCTTTTCTATGTTTGAGCAATTGGGAACAATTTAAATGTCTGTCACTAGGAAACAAATAAGCAAGACCTGGCATTAGGTTGTACAGCAGTTTAAATGAATTTACTCAGCTTTTAAGTAGTCATGGGGAATAAATCTCACAATCGGTACTTTGAGTTTAAAAATAGCATATATAAGGCATATCTTATGTAAGTGAAATGAAAAGATCAATAGCGAATATGACACGTAGATATATTTATGTAAAAATACACGGTTTGTCAATGAAGAGGACTATTTAGTTCATTATTTTGCTTGTGTCTGGAGATCAAACGTTTAATAAGGCTAAATTTAAAGACTTGGATTATTCTGTGATTATTATTATTATTATAACATATGTTTATTTAAAAATGATAATCTTTTTTGCTTGATCATTCTTGTTATGGCTTTATGGTCATTAGTTACAGGAGGCTTCAATCTCTTTTGGATTTTAAACAATTCATTCCTGCTGCTCTCTTAGTGTGAATTGTTACCAAGATTTAAATCTTTGGTTTGTATTGGAAACAATGAGAGAATAATCAGTAGCAAACTCACAGGATTTTTGACTCAAAAGCATTTTAAAGAACAAGGAGGGATCCCTGAGAGTCCTGGAGACCCTTCCAGCAAATGCACACATTCAGTAGTCTTTCATGATGATAATTAAGTGGCATTTATCACCTTTAATCCTACACTCTCAGAAATACCCAGCAGTTTTTCAGAAGACATAATGTATGATGTGAAGTATTGCAGCAAATTGATGCAGAATCAGATAAAACCCAGCCGTCTTCATCCAGTCAGACTTTAAAGAGATTTGTGAAAAATGTAAAGCAATGTCATTATTTTCAGTAAAAGTGGTTTTGATTTAGAAATGGAATGTTATAAACTAAATTTATTCATATTTATTTCAAATAAATTTATTTAAAAGCAATTAATAAATATATTTTAAATGCCCGTGTTCTCATATTTTAATTTCATAGGCAATTTATATAAATAGCTATAACCCATCTGAGCAAATGCTCTTTCAAATTCCCAATAACTTTTGATATTTATAGTGGTCCTGAGACAGAGCCTAAATGTTAAAAATATTTTGGGCTAAAGATATACAGGGCTTAGATGTGATCATGAAGGAGGCAGTATTAAATTCTTCAAAAGGAAGTAAAGAAAAATAGTACAAGGCTCACTTTCTAGGCTGAAGAACACACCAAGAATCAAACTAAGGCCACAGGCATAGTTCAGTGGTTAAAGTGCTTGCCCAGCAAGGGGAAGGCCCCGGGTTCAATTCCCCAGCACAATGTGAGCTGGGTGTTGTGGTGCACACCTGTAATCCCAGCACTCTGGAGGTTGAGGCAGGAGAATTGCCATAAATTCAAGGCCATCCTGGGCTACATACTGAGCTCAGGACCAGCCTGGTCTTGAGCAAGGTCTTGTTTCAAAACTGAACAAATAAATAAATAAATCAGACCAAATTAAGGGGGTAAAGATAACACAGATAAATTTTTGCACCTGTAATTTGCACCCATAATCACTTAGCAAACATTCGCTGCTCTTCAAGTTCTGTTGTAGGAATTAAGACACTTGAAAAGAAAAAAAAAATGATCCTGAAAATTAGAGTTCAGTGTATATTTAATTGTAGAACATCATGCTAAAGGTAGGTATACTGAGGAAATAAAAAAGATCAATATACATCACAAACTGATCTTTCATTTCTTCACCAGCATTGTGGTACTTTGTACATCTCCAGAAAATAAAATCCTGAGTGATATATATCTTTGGAGAAATAAGTAAGTATAAATTTGCCTGTTTTCAGTAGTTCATTACCTCAGTAAGATTAGTGATTTTGAGCTTCAGCCTTTAGTTTTATGGCAGAATCCCTACCATCAGAGCCGCAGGTGGCATTGTTACATAGTTTGGAAGGACTGGCAGCCTGGACAGAGGAGCAGTGGACAGGAAGTGAGCAGTGAGCAAAAGTCCACCGCCGTCCGCACACTCCTGCGAGGTTCTGAAGCCATCACTGATGTGACAGGATTTCTGGTCCTACTCTGCTCTTTGCTTTTTCAAAGCTTTCTTTCAACAACCGCTGCAGAGCCAGTACACCTTCCCACTTGCAGTCTGATCCTCGTCAGAATGATCTCCAGTTAAACTAGTTCCTAGTGTCAGGAAGGGTGGGAACCACCACACTGTGTCGATAAAGTTGCCAGGCAATACAAAACTATCATGTAAGCTCCACTAGGAGTTTAAAATAAGGATAAGTGTGTGGCTGTTCTTCTCTTTAATGTTCTGTGTCCCTCCTTTGCAAGTAACTTGGAGGCTCTCTCTTATGTAATTTCCCCCCAAAATTATTATATTTATTAGCGTGTACTTGTGATACATAGTAATTATATTGAGCTTGACAAGTTGGCGCCCACGCACATCTCTTCTACATCATCACTTTTTCTTCCCTTCCCCTGCTTTCCCCTCCCACATTCTTGTCTCTCCTACAGTAACCCCTCTACCAGTTGTATCCCTGTTTCCTACCATCTCTACTATTTTGTGCTTTCCCTTAATTATATGATAGGTTTCCCATAATAAGAAAACTGTCTGATATTTAACCTTCTGTGTCTGATTCATTTCGCTAAGTGGGGCAGTCTTAAGGTATATCCATTTTCCTAAAATTTATTCAAATATACCTTTATTTTTTTCCCACACCACTTGTAGGTACCACAATCTGAACATGCCTCTCCAGGATTCTGAGAGAGGGAAGATAGGTTGGAAATTTAAGCAATGATTGCAACGCTTTCATAAAGAGATGTACATACGCTGTACCTTTATTTCACTGGTCAAGTGTAGTTTCACAGCCTTGTGTACTTACTGAAGGTCTTGGTGTGAGGAAGTGGTGGGGAGCTGTAAAGTATTTTATTTGACTGAAAGTAGAGTGAACCAGATGTCAGGAAAACCTAGAATTGCTTTTGACAAGTACTACTTTAAAAATAAATTAAGCTAAATGGCTAACTGAAGATCAGAGAAGTTCTCCATCTGAATCAAATTCAAAAGACTATTTTCTCCAGCTAATTTAAACTTCTTCAGCTGAATCCAACTTCCTATGGTGCCAGTTTCTCCTCCCTAACTTTTCTGGCTTCACATCTTGGCTCCTTCTGACCAAATCACTCTTGAATTTCTTTCTCTAATTCAGAATATTTACCTTTATTGCAAATGGACAATTTTAAGACACGTTTATGTAGATCAATTTTATGAATCAAGATTAAAAGCAAAAAATACTGACCTCATTTGTCAAACTCCAGCCTAGCATTAGTGCCAGTCAAGACCACAGCACCCAATAGCTTCCTAGACTGTGTACATACATGAATTATGCCTCTTACCAATTTCTGACTAAAGGTATGCAAATTTAATTAAGCATTTTCAATATAGATATTTTTATAATAAAACCCTATGGCAAATGCCACATCTAATTATGGCAAGTGTCCAGAGAATCCAATCCAGTTTTGTGGTTAAGGAGGCAGAAATCCCAGGGTTCATGGTAACTAGAGGTCAGTACTCATTTGTTGAGTTAGCTTAGCAAGCCAAAGAAATTTTACTCTCACTGCTAACCCGAGCCTGTGTTGCCTTCCAGTGCACCAAACCTTATGGAAAGCTGTTGAGGTTCTAAAGTCATATAGGGCAGAGTGTGGCACTTGTTTCTTCATGTCAAAATTTAGAGATCTGCATAAAGTTGTTGATCTTTAATGGCTCTGTTTATATCAGAAGGAGATTAGAGTCACCTGAATCATTTCGATCACCCCGATTTCTGAGCTAAGCACATGGGATGAGTCAGCTCTACAGTCTTTTCCAGGATGCGTAGGGGAAATGTTGCAAGTTGTTTTTACTTTTTATTCACTCTAACTAAGAAGTAAGAGAGACACTTCATCCCGGAAGAGTGTGTGAGGCCTGAACAACGGGCCAAAATAATACAATGAAATCTTGAAGGTCAATCAGCCCAACAATCCATCTGCCACTTCGATCTCATCTGTAGCACTCCATCCAAGCCGTCATATGCTCAGGACGCCCCAGCGGGAGCATCTGCAACAGCCCAGTGTCGTTCATCACCTCTGGGGACTTTTGACTGCTGGAATTTTGTGTTACGTTTTTGTGATGTTGTCTGTGATCTCATGATAAAGATATGCTTACTCAGTTCAGAGATCTATACATTAATTATTCTGTATAGATGTTGTATTTTATTATCCTATCCTCTCACATCAACTCTAGTTAGTTTTATCACCAGTCCCTTTTCCATATTTAAGAAAACTAAAGTTCAGCAAACAGAGGTGACCTGGTGAAGGTGGCAGTACTGCCTTGTTACCCGAGAGTGAATGAATAACTGAGCTTTAGAATTGCTGAGGCTGAGAAAAAATATCAACCTACCCCACTTGAATACAAGTACATTTGTATGTGGCTGATTTAGTTAGTATTACAATATTTTGCCGGGAACGTATGTCAAGAATGTGAAGGACATCATCTGTAGCTACCATCTGTGTCTCCCATGCTAGTTTTTTCCCCACATTTTATTATGTATACGTGCAAAATTCAAGGTTTACAATGGAGTTGAGCATTTTGTGCACATAGTACCTTGTCAAGGTGACAAGGGCTTTCCCACTCTCCTTTTGTCCCTCCCTCTACCCACCCCTCCCTCCCTCCTCCCCCACCCTACTCCCTTCTTTCACTTTGTCTTTCGTCTTAAGTTCCATAGGTGTTGTGATCTGGGTCTCTCATATCAGAGAGACCATTCTGTTTCACCTTCTGCTTCTGACTCACTTCACTAAGCATGATGTTCTCTAATTTCTTCCGTTTGCCTGCAAAAGCCTCCACGCTGTTGGACTTTATTGATGCATGGTATTCTAATGGACAAACTCTGCCTCTCAACAATTTCTTAGCAGAGCTCAGTGCTCGACACATAACTTTTAAAAACCTTAACACATGGGATAGGATTTTTGCAGAAGACTTTTTTACTTTAATAAAATTATGGCTTTCTTTTTATTCTGGAGAGCAAATGTCCAGAAAAGCCCACAGTTTTAACTCAATATGTATGAAATCATCCAGGGATAGAATCGGTCACCCCTAACATAACAAGTCCAACATATCGGTCAACCAGTTAGCTAACCAACCAACAAGAAAGCAAAGCACGCTCTGAGATAGAGGTGATACAGTAGTAATTCCATTTATAAACATATTAATCAACTTTCATATACTCTGTGCATGATAGCACCTAAACCATTGCAATAAATCAAAAACCCTGTATCAAAGATATTAAAATAAATAAAACCAGGAGTGATGGAAATGTGAACCTTGGCCTCCTATTCTGTTAGGTAATGTTTTTTTCCCCACAAAGACATTGGCTAATTCCCCAGGAAAGCAACAACAGGTGCAGAAAAGACTCACAGAAAGAAAGAATGTCAACTGTGTTCTGGCATGCAAAGAAATCTGCGGGATTCTCACTTCATTTCTTTGTGTAGTACTTCTAACATTCCTCTTTTTCAAATTCAATTTTCTGCCATGAGTTACACACTTGAGGGGCTTGCATTCAGAGGTTTAGGTTACACTCAACTGTGATACAATATTTCAATTCCATCCTATCCAGGCTGGGCTTGGTGAATGCCTATATTGTCTGGGGCATTCTGATCCCATGAACTTCTCATCGGAAACAATCAGCTTTTCCCATTGTTCTGGAATTGGAATCATTGTACAACATAAGCATGGGAGGCCACACACACACAAAAAACTACTTTAATCTTGCCCTTTCACCCCTTTAATGATCCCAACTAAAAATCCTCAAAGTGCTTTGTCTATAGGCTTTAAATATATGGCAGGTCAGTTTTTAGACAAGTATACCATATTTTCTTCTTTTCATACTTATATATTGCTTAAATGGAAAGATAAATTGAGTCACAAAAAGTCGTGATCCATAGAAAACTTTTATTTAAACACTCACTCAAACAGAATTAAAGAGCAAAATGTATTCTATTCCATTTTATCTCCATGTAAATTCATGATTTAGGTTTATTAGTTATCTTAAATAATAGAATTTTAAAGTCACATGATCAATTATTTTCTTAGATGATTATCTTTAATAGAAAATATGCATTTACCACTTTCCTACTTTCTCAGATTTAAAGGTGTTCTTATACATTCATAGGTTGCAAGCTGATCCCCACTGTAGCTATATTGAAAGGTAAACCTTTAAGGGTTTTAATGCAAAGATCTTATGTATAAACTAATGCTTTTGTGGCAGAGAGCAGCTTACTATTACAGATTTGTAATAAAAAGGAGTTTATCCTTTCTTTTTTATCCCTGTCTCTCTGTCTCTGTCTCTGTCTCTGTCTCTCTCTCTCTCTTTCTCTCTCTCTTTCTGGCCATGTGATGACGTCTACCTTTTTGTGATTCTTCATACAAAGGATCTTGGATTTCTCAGCCTCCAAAATCGAGACAAATAACTTTCTACTCCCTAATTTCTCAAATTGCAATATTCTAGTAGAGCAGTGCATTAGGCACTATTTTTTCTTTGTATATTCAGATGGTTTTAGAATTAAACCTCTGCCCTCCTTTTCTGTGAGGCTATACAATTCTTTGCCTTGATTTTGTTATTTAAAGATTTTTCTCACCTCTTTCGGTCATTGCATGTTGAAAGAGTGCTAAGAGACCTCTGGGATTCATAGGTAAGCTCATCAGAGAAGAGAAAACAAAAATATTCATATGAAGAGGTCAGTTTTTACAGAGACCGATAACTCATATTTGTTATGACTTTTATTCTTCGTTACTGCACTAATAATAGTTTTATTTCAAGGGGTCTGAAATGTGGGGCACTAGTAGACACAATAAATGTCAGGCTTATTTCTAATATGTTGTCTTTCTTATTGGAAAAACACTGTCTAAAGTATTAGGTAAGTGCTATTAAGGATATAAGATAGTAGTAAGATGTGGCTCTTGTATATGGTGGGATTTTGAGACCTATGCACAGATAATGAAGAGGAATGATATAAAAAACCATAAGACAAGTTGTCAATAAAGTGTTTGGTTTGTTGTTAGAAGGGTAAGAATTCCTTCTACTTGGAAAAGTGTATGACATCTTTAATGAAATGATTGTATTCTTTATTTAAATTAAGACAGAAATTTAATCATCATTAAATTTTGGGGGAGAGAATTCCAGGTAAAGGGAAGTGGTGTGGCACGAAATAGGGTTAGCTGGTAGGATTGAAAATTAAGGTGTAGGCATTGAAATGGGAAAAATATACAGACTAAGACCAGAGAGCTTTGTGTACTGTGCTAAAGCCTTCATTTTTAGTTTCCTGACAATAGGGCAGTATTTTAAGTTTTAGAACCAGATCAGAGCTTCTTAAAGAATATTCCAATAAATGTAGAATCATGTAGTGGTTAGAGCTGCGGCCTACCAAGTGCCAGGTACTAAGTTTGATTCCCCAGTACCACGTGGACTGGGTATGACGGTGCATGTCTGTAATTCCAGCACTCCGCAGGCTGAGGCAGGAGGATTGCTGTGAGTTGGATGCCTATTTAGTACATGTGCTGCTAAAAATGTGAGCACTTGATGCTTGCTTATACTAAATAACAAATTCAGGACCAACCTGGACTACAGAGTGAGACCCTGTTGAAAGAGAGAGAGAGAGAGAGAGAGAGAGAGAGAGAGAGATCTCAGACCCAGAAGGACACATAGATGTCACTTCTTCTCATGCTAATATTTGACTTTTATGTTGGGAAAAGAATTCATGAGTGTGCACATGCATACAAAAATGACATATGCTCATTATGGAAAAGAACAACCTCCCTCAGAACTCACAAACCTGAGTTAAACTATGCCATATTATCTACAAGTTTTAAAGGTTAAAATAGTACTTGTCCTACTTTTCATAACCTTGTTCATCTATTAGCTATTCACACTTCCACTTCCACATGGTTTGTCACTTTCTCGTGAGACTTCATGTCTTTCTGTTGGTTTGGGCACATGATCTGCGTTCCCCACCCCCACGTCTATCTATTGGCTTTGCTTTCAGTGCTTTCAGCTACCACTGATGGTTCAAAAATATCAAACAGAAAATGCCAGAAATAGACAACTCATGGTTTAAGTTGTTCACTCTTCTAGTAGTATGATAAACTCTCATTCTCTCTCTGTCCTCCTCAAAATGTGAATCATCCCTTTGTCCATCATATCCACACAGTGTATGCAGCCTGCCCGTCAGCTGCAGGATAGCTGCCTCAGTTTGCAGGTGACTGCGGTGGCACGGTGTTGCACGCTCACAGGAGTTACTGCTATCTGCAGTTTTTAGATATCCACTTGGGAGTTTTGGAGTATATCCAAGAAAAACAAGGAATAACTCCTATACATGTTACTATGTTAATATAATTCTTAATACAGGCCATCTTTTATATTTCTAAAATTAGATCCACACAACTTGGCGATATTCCTTTTGTATGAATCATTGCTTATATTCAAGTTTGTGTAGTATACTTAGTTTGCATTTATATAAACTTTCAGCTTATGTTTGTATAAACAATATATTCATTTATATTAAGTTTATATTTATACGAACGGAAGAGTAAATTTATATTGATATGAGCTATTTGTGTTCAGTTTACATTTGACTTCTAATTAGTGAACTATTTAAGTGGGACACCCTTCATTTCCAAAATCTGCTCAAGGCAAGGATGAAAAATGCGTGCTCCCAGCCGAGGTGCTAAACCACCTGTACAAAATTTGCAAATAAAACGGCGAAGGCCTGTTGCTTCCTTACCCTAATCCCAACCTCAGTGATAAAAGGGGATTAAGTTGGAAGTGGAAAGAAAAAGAGAATTGCTTCAAAGACAGCTGTTGGCCTTTGTGACTTTGTTTCTCTCTTTACTACGAACGCGAAAGAGAAGAGAAACAGAAGAGGTGCCTTTCCTTGCAGCAACCTCGTCACAAGGGCCTGAGTCCATGACATCTGTCCTTAGCAGCTGGGAGAGAAACAAGGACTTTCTGGCACTTTGCGTTTTCCTAAAAAGATGAGAGTGATGAGATCTTCCAGAACTTCGCCAGCTGCCAGGAAAGGGAGGAGTCTATATATTTTGTCTCCTAAGGAAACTGGGTGGGTTATGACTACTCTGTCAGTTACAGTACTGTGGAATGATACCGTGTGATGTTTGAGGCCAGACTGTAAAATGAAACAGCTTTGCCTAACTCCATGTCCTGGGGATGTCTGCTGCAGTGGAAGCCAGCTCCCATGCTCTGAGGCGGCCAACTCTGCTCCGTGGAAAACAGCTGAGGATGTTGCCAGAAGCCCTCACGAGCCCCAGGCCACTCGCATTTTCCGCCTTGTTTGATTCTAGCTCCTCTCCTCCCATGTCCCAGCTGAGCCTCGTGGGCTTCGGGGCATCCTCTTCTTTATGCTCCGTCTGACATCCCACATATCATAAATGCTCATTTTTAATGTAAAATTTTAAAGTAGTTTTCTATGTAATCTTAGTGACTGGAATAATCCACATTTGACTGTTCTCTTAGCAATTTACCTTCTGCTTGGGAAGAGAAAGCATTAGTCAAATCAGCAGCAAACCAACGCCCGGTATGCTTTACGGTGTGGCTGATGCCTTGAGGCAAAAGAGATTGGTGCAAAATGAATAGACAATGACAAGCAGCAACGGGAACCCAGTCCATAAACACGTGTATTTACACTCTATTACTTCTGGTTCCATATTGAAATAATATAGTAGACTGGGTAGCTTAAAACAAACAAACAAACAAACAAACAAACAAACAGTTGCTCGTTTTCTTCCAGTTCTGAAGGCTGGATATTTAAGATTAGGATACCAGCGTGGTTGATTTCCATTGAGGACTCAATTCTGTGCTCGCTAGTCTGAAGATAGACTTTCTCACTGTGCTCTCTCATTTTGGACAAAGGAGAGAGAGAGAGAGAGAAAAAGAGAGAGAGAGAGGGAGGAGAGATCTGACCTCTTCTCAACCCTGTCAAATCAGGCCTTTGTTCTCGTGACCTCATCTAATTTAATTACATCACCAATATTACGTTCTCCAAATGCCATGGCTTGGTGCTTAAGATTACAGCATAGACATTCTGAGGGAGCACAAACATCGAAACCATGGCACACACACACAGACATGCCCATGCCCTTATACATTAAGGGTGGCTCTCAGATGACCAGATCAAGTGGCCTGAATGGAATGGCGAGCTGTATGGCTGTCCTGTGAAGAGCATTCCAGGAAGGGAGAGGCACCTGCAAGGTCATTAAGCCCAGGCACACTTGGTACACTCCAAGGCCACGGCAGACCCCAGTGTGACTGAGTATGGGGAGAGAGGAGACAAGGAAAGAACAACAGGTGGTGAAATTAGCCCGAAAACTGAACGCTCAACAGAAGAGCCCTGCACTTGGGAGTGTGCAGTGCTGGGGCTCGAAGGCAGTCTTTGCACCAAGGGGCATTAGGTTGGCAACACTAACATGATGCTTTGTATTTTTCCCCATTTTATTGATATGTATACGTGCAAAATTTAAGGTTAACGATGGAGTTGAGCCTTTAATGCACAGTGTTTAGTCACTCTTTATTTTTAAAAAATGCAACCTATAATATATTCCTAAATAATCTCTCTTCAGAGTTGGAAGACCTTACTATATAAATGTGATTTGCCAGAGCTCGATATTTAATTAAAGTAAGTGAACAATTAGCATTTTAATCAACACCAGTGTTATAGGAACTCAAACATAAAGGCATAAAATATTTGATTTCATAATTTGTTGCCTACATATTATTATAAAGAGAAAATATTACCCATAGCCATCCCTTACTTTTAATCACAACTTACAATGAAGTATGCCCTGCAGTTTTCTGTTTCCTTTTAGTATTCACAGTGCCGTGTTGTCCTTGCAATATCCACTTCTGAACATGTCTTCGGGACAAAGAGGCAGACTAACAACACGAATCCCAGTGATCAGGAATCATTCTCTCCCCTGAGCCCCAGCGTCGGAGGCGGGGCTGTGGAGGGGCTTCTGCGTCAGCATGCAGTACTAGGTTCTGAGACACATAAAACCCACTTTACTTGCTATGTTAGTCAGATTAAGGAGATTTAAAGAAATGTCATGTTTCCTTTGAAGAGGAAATGTAAAATAAAATAAAATAAAATTTCTTCATTAGGTTGTAAGACAAATAAATATATATTAATTAGTAAGCATACCCGTTTGATTTGCAAATCACGTTCCATCCATGTAAATCAAGTTTCAACTATGTCTGATAATGTGTTTTTAACTTACTGAACACAGTTTGGTTGGTTTATTTCTCACAAAAGGATGACAAAATTCAGGATATTTCCTTCAGTAAAACAACATTGTCTTAATTGGATAATTTCAATAGCCAAGCAGTCTCAAGTCAGGAAGATAGTCACTTTAAAATAACTTTTTTTTAATGAGGCAAAATGTTGACAAGGTTTTGTTCTTGCGGCAAAAGCTAAGGAACATCTCAAACTGACCTATCAGGAGGCGGCATTTGCTCCGCCATCATGCAACTCAAAGCATGCCAAAAATGCCTACTGTTAATTCAACTGGGCTGCTCGTAAAGCCTACACTGACATGCGGAATAATGGGTGACGCATCATATCTTTTTTATTTGTTTCTATTTTTTCTATTTTTATTAGTATGTACATGCAATACGCACTGGTTACACTGAACTTGAGAATTCTGTGCACACGTGTACTTTGTCGACTCCACAATCCCTTCCCTACTCCCGTTTGGCCCTTCTATCTTTCCCTTAATGTCCTGACTCCCAATATCTCACCCATTTGATTCCATAATTTACTTAAAATGAAAAGTCAAATAATTATGTTTTCATTCTACTTTTTTTTCTAGATTTTAGTGTTAATGTTGCTTTCCTGTAGGAAATGATCACATTTTCCTTGGTTGAGATTTTAATGGAAACAGTCTCATTAGTCAGGTGGCATCTGGGCTTCCATGTCTATCTTTAATCTTTCTTCTGCCTTTAGATTACTCTTGTTCAAGTCAGTAGCCTACCGGAGTTACCAAAAAGTCATCTTCTTATCTCTTGTTACTCTAAATTTGCTTTGGAAGACCATTTGTTTTTCTTGGAAAATTACTACCTTTTCTCTCATTGTGCTAATTTCTCTTACAAAAGTTTCAAACGTTTCTAACCCACTGGACTCAAAAGAGGCCAAATGGTCCAGTTGGATCAACGGAATATGGCTACAAGTGGTGTTTGGCTTTAAACGCTCATTCTTGCTTAATCAAGGCTCTCCCATTGAAAAGTCTAATCGATACTTTTTCCTCTTTTCCGTTTGAGAAAACTGTGCCTGAGGTAAAAAGACAAAAAATGTGATTTTGCTTTTCAAGACCTGTATATTAGTGTGTCTCGAATTTTATACTTTAATTTGTAATGTGAGGTGTGTGTCGTGCTCATTCTGACTCTTGGTGTGGGTGTTTACTTGCTCCAGCTCATGGATTGAATATTATTTAGGCTCTAGCTAGAAAATCCTGGCATTTGTTGTAGCCTAGCTGTTTTCTCTGGCTCTATAAATTAATAGTAACTCAGCATTACTGGAATTTTCTTAAATCTTGTTGGTGGAAGTTCAGAGAAAAAAAGAAATTTTGCAAACTGTGTCACTGTAAATTTATTGTAAATTATTAGTGTGGGAGGACAAGGTGAAGAAGATATTTGTACAAGAGAGCTATGTAAAGATCCGTAATAAGAAGAAAATGGTAAATAGCATCAAAACAGAATAAATAAGATAGAATATGAACATGTCATTTAATGAAGTTAAGTGACAGCTAAAACTTTCAGGAACCTCTTTTTCTTAGATAAATCAGCTACAGTTTTACCCTTTTGCAACAAAAACCTTACATTACATTCATCTTTCATTGGATGTTTTTATACACTAGTTAAATATTTTACATATTTTTAAAAAGAAGAAGTAGCAGCTGGAAGGTGGCATCCCCAGCTGTTAGTGTGGTGTCCTTCTTGCATGACATTAGTTATAGGTGACCACTTGAGTTCTGGTTACACACACATTGCTAAGAAGTAAAATCGTACCTCTCTTTACCCCCTCTCCTACCTACTCTCCTCCAATGCTTACGTTGAAGCCCTGGTACTTGATGTGACTGTTGAGATTATTTGGAACTAGAATCTATGAGGGGGTAATAACAGTTATAAGAAGTGTGGTCCTTAATTAGACATGGCTGCTGCTTTTAAAGAAAGAAAGAGACACTAGAGATCTCTTTCTTCTCTGTGTGAGGACCCCAGGTGGACCTCTGCAAACCAGGAAGAGCTCTGTCACCAGAACCCATTTCTCCTCACTTTGCTCCAGGGCCTCTGTCTTTCCAGCTGGGAAAAATACATAGCTGTTGCTTAAGCCACAGAGGCTTCCATTTTTATTTGTTTATTCCCTTATGGCCGCTCAAATAAACCCATGCTTATAACTTTGTATTTTTCTCATAATAAATATATGCTGTTTTAAAATATATTCTTGTATACTAATAACCATACAAAAATAGTTATGTTGTAAAAATTGCATCTGCATATTCAAGAAAATTAGAAATCTGAAAAAGGAAGAAATAGTTTTTTGAAGTTTTTGTTTTGTTTATTTATACCTGTATAAAAATTTAAATAAGTTTAACAGTTCTGTGTTGATTGCTATTAAATATTTCACAATTTTAGACTAAAGTAGACATTAGCATTGTTATTAATATTGACAACTGTAAGTTAAATGACTGTAAGAAATTTAATTGAATTGGTAGAGTTTATTTGGTTTATTTAACCAAAATCATGACTGAATATTTCTGTTGTTTATAAATTTTGATTGTTATGAAAAACTGTGTAACATAGGGCTAAGTCACATAGCTTTCAAAAATTAAATTTATTTCTAGAGCATAGATTCCTAGATTTAAAATAGTCAAGTCAAAGATACAAATGTTTTTAAATTCTTGATAAATTTCACCAAATTATGAATTTGACAGTACAGGTCAATGCACCATTCTATTAGTAATAGAAGCAACATCTGGAAGTCTTTTTCTGTGGGCAACAGTCAGCATTCCTTATTTAACTTTATCCTTATTTCCATTAGATAACATCAAAGTTTATTTTTTGTTACTGTGCTTTTTTGTTGTTGATGTTGCTTGCACATATTTAAGGGTAGAGTATATTAGCCATTAGGTGTGTGTGTGTGTGTGTGTGTGTGTGTGTGTGTGTGTGTACTACCATGCTCAGCCTATGAGGTACTGGGGAATGGGATTCAGGGGCCTCCATGTGTCCAGCCCTATTATGTGGTTTTTGTACTATGCCATGGCAGACATAATCCATGAGTACATTATTCTGGGCCACCACATGTAAGGCTTGTGTTGTTTAGAGAGAGATATCTCTCTGGTCAGTCAATGAATGCACACAGAGGAGTTGTACACCTAAGCTAACCTACAATACTGCCAAGAGGGAGAGCACAAAAGATGGGGTAAATACCGCCTTCCATCATGGAGGTCCTTCCACTCCGTCACCCGGCGGCAGCTTTTGTCCCAGTTGATATTCTCCTCTTGAGTGCAATGTCTGCTGCATTTGTTACTAAGTTAAGGGTCATGAGTGTGGGTAAGCCATTGCTTCTATAATTATTTTTATTAATATATGTTTGTGATACACAGTAATTACATTCAACACGGGGAACCTGTGCAGGTACCTATCCTGCCTTCCTCTCCCTTCTTTCCGGCCTCGCCGTCTGTGCCCGTCTCTCACTCCCTTTTCCTCCTTCACAGTGGTACGTGCACAGACTTAAGGCCATCTTTGCAGAGCAATCCTAAGGGGTCAAGCAGTCAAAACCAGGGAGAACATCTAACCTTGGGAAGTGAGGGGTTTGGGGGATCAAAGGAGGCTGCTTCCAGTTACTTCCACTGCCAGCTCTCTCGTGTACTTAGCACAGCACCTGGAAGCCCCTGACCTTTCTGATGACTACAGTCTGCTCATCAGTGGCACAACTTCTACTTTTCTTTTGTCTTACACAATTTGCAGAGTTGTCCTTCTTTGAAAGAACTTGTGTCAGAGCTGGCTATGGTGGCATATATTTAAAATCCTGGCACTTGGGACAGCCTGGGCTTCACAGTGAGTTCAGAGGGGCCAGCTGTTAGTCATGACGTTATCGTAGTGATGGTGAGTGGTATAGTGACAAGTAATTTGTAGCTCTACAGCATATGTGCAAGACGCAGGTTGTGTCTCTATCTTATATTTAACACTTACGAGGAAGAAATTGTTAACTCATGTTTTCAGTCAAACCACTTTGAAATCAGGCTGAGAGCAGCATAAGAGAAAAACAGTGAAGAGACAGGAAAATGTACCTTACTTATTTTTTTTTAATGACATAATTCCACAACTCTTCAGAATACACCTGAGGACTTCTCAATTTCTGAGTGTCTTGTGTGTAATAATTGCCTTATATATTGTTTAAGCTAGCTTATATCCTGATTTCTATTCCTTGTTCAAAGTATCATCACTGCCCTGAACTTGTGTGCTTTGGAATCCACAGAAATAAACTCTGGTTATTAATAGGGGCAGCTAGAGAGATATTTTTAGAAAATGTTCTGAAGAATTATTTTAATGACAGAAATTCCGGGCAAGGAATCAAAATAAGACTTGTGCAAGGTCATCAGCCCTCTGGGTTCTGCTCAGGTTCTACCCCACAGGTGACCTCCAGGTATAAGTACAACACTTTCACAGGTGTCTGCACCATTGCTTTGAAGGGGTCTCTGCTTACAGCCCCCCTGTGCCCCTGTTGAGTGCTCTGAGCTTAAACCTCTGAACAAGACTTCAAAAGCAGAATCTGATCATAGATGTCACCAGCAGTGGAATGAACCCTATTGGTTTATGGAACGCAGTTACATTTAGCACCTGTCACCAAGGTGCTGTGAAGTTAGCAGCACGTTTTCTATGGTACATCACGACAGCGAATCTTCTTGGCCTCTCTAGTTAGGCTTCTATAAATCCTTTTCTCAGCCAGGCCTGGGCTTCTGTGCTCACCCTTACAGAATCCTATCTTCACAAGAGTCCTGTTAAGTCAGTTTAGACAGAAACCTCTTTTCCTCCTGCTCCTGATATTTGACCACTCTGGTCTTCCCTTTGCAAGAATCTATCCTAACTTTGATATTTTTCCTTAGTGATTTCCTGTCCACAGGTCTCCCCACCCCCAACACCACTCTACTGGCTCCTTGGCTATAAATTTCTACCTGTTCTTATATTCAGAATCAGACCCAATCCCACTTCCCTAATGTCGCAATCTTAACACTTTTTGGAGCAGTCCTGGAGAGTCTCCCCTTCCATTTCAACACATATCAGAGTAAGTTTTCCTTAACAATATATTAGGATTTAGGTCTGGAATATCTTCCCAAAGCCTTAAGTATAAAAAGTGATTCGGTCGCGGGGTTAATCAGTTACCTTCCTCTGCTGCCACTGGGCTCGACCTGCAGGGGTCTCCTATTTCTCCGGCCTTCTTCTCTCACTTTGCTTCCTGTCCTCCATGGGAGGAAGGGTTTTTCCTAAACTAGGCCGTCTGCCAGATCCTTCGCCGTTGCCAACTGCCCATGAATGAGCTGAGACCTCCTGAAACTGTGAGCTAAAATGAATCTTTTCTTCCTTAAGTTATGGCTGTCAGATAGCTGTCCTAACAATGAAGGGGTAAATACGACACAGTAGGAGTGTTCCAAGGAGTTCAAAATAGGGTGACCTGGGCTTATTGTGATAGTACCTCCTAGTTTGCCTAGAAGTTTCTTGTTTTAGTACTGAAAACCCATTTCTACCTCAGAGACTGAGGGTCAGGAGGTTACATGGGTTTGCCAAACACATCCAGCTACTCTGGTGGCTAAGCCTCAATTTTTATTCTTTAAGCATTGTCCTGAGTACAATTCTCACTCTGTATGAAAGATCAAAAGATTGGAGAATTATTGCAAAGACAAATGCAATCATGAAAGGTCACTCAGCAGAGCTAAACTTCTCTGCTGAAGTCTTGAACTAATCACTGACTCTACCTCTCCGGGCTGTTCTCTGCAAAGTCGCCATCACATCTGGTCTCTATATGACACTCTCTTCAATTGTTTTCCGGGCATGAACCAACAATAGTCTATCGTATGCCTATAGAAAGAACAATTTTCCTCTCTCCAGGTGTCAGGCAGCTGTTATTTTTTGAAAATAGTAGCAAAACTCCCATGTGTAATGCAATTTTTATCTTCACTGTTTCCCTAAAGGTGACACGTATTGATACTTCCGAGAAGTTTGATGCATGGCTGCATATTGGACCTCGTGATTTCCAATTTACAATGATAAACAAATATAATGCATGTATTAATGCATTTACATTAGAAATTTTTATTAGTTTGCATTTACTTCCAAAATTGAAAAAATAGTCTTAGTCTTAGCTTTACCTATTTTCAGAGGGAAATACAAGTGTACATATACATGCATTTAAACAGCCTTGATATATACGTACAAGCATTCCTACCATGAGCCTGGCACTTACTCAGTCTCCACACGTGAGCTACATCACATCTATCGTTTCTCTGCTTTCTGGGCTTTAGTGGCGTCTCACAGCCAGCTGCGTCAAATTGCACCGGCTTTAAGGTGCTATAAACTTTCCCTCTGTTACATCAGTATCTATCTCATTCCTCCACACACTAGGACTCCTATATGTAATTTGAGCTCTAATAGGAATGCTTGAGGGCTCAAATGAGGCATATGAAACAGATTTCTAAGTATTTTATATTTTTGCAACACATATAAAAGTTTAGATGTTGTTCACACTTGTCACAAGAGTTTTGGCAATGGCCCGTGAACAATATTCCTTGTTTTATAGTATGAACACGAAGTGTCTGGCATTAGGTAATGGTATCCAACTCACGTGGTCAAAGCAACAGATATTTACGTATGTCACACAAAGTAAATTGTCAGGAGGTTGGCATTACAAGGTTGGAGGGCTGTCTTCCATACCCCAGACTGTTCTGTCATCCTCAGTGTCAACTTCGTGACTGTAGGGCAGCAAGCAATAATTTCTGCAGGCAATGTGTCCAGCAGGAAGGAAGGAGAAAGCAAGGTGAGCTTTTTCTCTTGTTCTCTTTTGTCTCAGGGGAAAATACCACCCAGAAATAATCAGCAGACTACCTTTGGCCTCTTTGCCAGGACTTTACCTAGTCTAGACGAAAGGAAAATAGATCCACCATTATTAGATTCGATATACATGCAAAAAAAGGAATGTAGACCAAATGCAACATTGTAGGCAGAATATTTGTGCTTCCCAATCCCAAATTTTAAATTTTATATGTTGACACCCTTACCCCTAATGTGCTGCTGTCTGGGTATATTGCCATTGTGAGATAATTAGATAATGCAGGCGCATCCTTCATGAATGAAATCAGTGCCTGTATAAGAAATAAGTGTTTCCTCTCCTTCCATCAAATGAGAATACCAGGAGACAGTCATAATCTGTGAACTAGGAGTAGAGCTGTCCTAAAAAAAAATAAAGAAATAAATTAGGAAATGGGAAAAAAAAGAAATTATTGTGATCTTGGACTTCCAGCCCTCAACACTCCAGGGCTGTCAAAAATAAATATTTGTTGTTTAAACCACCCAGGCTGTGGTCGTTTTGTTATAGCATCCCAAGCTGATTACAACAGTGTATAAATCTTTCATGACAAAATCAATGCAAGTATTTTATGTGCAGACTGTATTATGGCACAGGCTTAAGGATGGTAAGCAAAAACACGCAGGACTCCAAAATCAATATTTTCTTTTTTAGCCCAGTAGGCAGATTTGCTTTTAACCTTGTTTTAGGATAATCCTTAGTTTTTGCATTACTTGTAAATGGTCAATAACAACAATAATGAGAATCATAACAGGATGTTCCTTTTGGCAATTCTTCCTCATAATTTCAGAATAAGTACTCAGCTCTTTAGGATATAAGCTACTCAATTTTCAGAAACTGTAAAACAGGTAAATTATGACCTCAAAAGGGAAGAATTCAGGATTTTTCAATGTTCCTTAAAATAATGACTTCAGGCACAGACTTTACGAACTCACAGGCACCAAATTCATATCAACCTTTAGAAGCTAATCAAACCAGGTATATTTTATAATAATTATCAGAAATTAGAATAGTATTAATAACTCTTCGTGCTAACATCTCTGCCTCTGGCAAGACATTGCTTCTAAAGTACTCCGGCAATTACTCCATATTAATACCAAATTTCCTTATGCAACTTGTCTGTCTTCTTCGGACACTCATATTTATTCCCAAATGGATGTGCCAAATGTAAATCGAGTTCCCACCCTTTCATTCATGGGGGATTGCCTGGTGCCTGACAGTTGCTCTAACTTGGAAGACTGACTGAGTTACACCATAACAGCACACCAGGTATCTACCTCCAAGGCCTCTCGTGTTCTCACATTTCAGTGCAACTACCTGCGTAGCATTTAGAATGTGTCCTGGGCCCTGGGCCCCGCTCCCAGGGGTTCTGTTTTAGTGGGACCGAGACGAAAACTGAGGCTAGGTTTCCAATGGGCTCCTTGGCAATGGTGACGCTATCTGCTCATGAACCACAGCATGCAGTGGGTGAAAGTGGCTTTCCATCTGGGTCCACAAGTGACATGAGATGACTAATCTTTATCCTGGGGTGGGTGAAATCCTGTTCCAAGTGGTGTGCACTGGCAGTTTGACTATTTTCACCACAACAATAATGCAAGTCAAAGCAGAAGGCGGGAGCCAGTGGTGATAGCATACAGCCAGTTCTCATGGCCCTGGTCAGTCAGCCCATCACAATTCCCATGGGACCCTTTGGGCTGCTACTGCACGTCAGAGTCAAATTTCTTCACCGATTGTTGAGAGAGTCATCCAGTTTAGAAATAGGATGGTGTACTTCAGGCACATTTTAAAAAAATAAATGAAACACAGACATACATATATGACCATATATATAATCATATGTACACATACGCATTTGCATGCATGTTTGCCCGTATACATACCAAACATACAACCTATTGGCCCAATCTCACATACATACATCTTTAAGTAGTTGCAAGTTTTCTCTTTCCCTCTCTTGGTTTTCAGAATGCTTATTGTAATTTGGGCCTAAATTTTCTCTTCAAAATTTCTTAGATATTTGCATTTTAAAAATATTCCTCAGTGACAAAGATGCCAAGGAGTTGGTGGCTGGTGATGTCCTACAATGTGATTTCTTGGGCTGGGCAATGCCTACCAGGGGCCCTGGCATGGAAAGGGGGTATCTGCCGAATCAACACGACACGAAACTGAGAAGAAAGGTTTGTCTGAATTCTTGTCTCTTTAGTTCTGTAGGAAATACTGTGCCAAATACAGAAGTCTAGAAGGCGAGGAACGTCCCTCTCTGACGTCTTATCAAAGGCAGAGAGTAGCAGGAACCCCGTGCTTATCTGTTAACCTGAATTTGTACAAAGAGGCATTTTTCCTAAGACAGAACTCTTCTCAGTGTTTTCAAAATTTTTCACAGGGTGTACAAAGTGTCCTTTTTATCGGTTCTCAATATGCCAATGTCATAAGGCCAATGAGATTTGATGAAAGTAGTTCTAGAAGAAAAGAGAATTAGAAAATTTCTGAGATTATTGTTATCCTCCTGTCTCCCATCCTCTTTGTGCAAAGCCCATTTCCGCAACAAAGGGGACATCACAAGTGGGCCAGCCCTCAGTCCTTTTTTCAAAGGCTGTGCCTTCCACTCAGGCACACACCTGCATCTAGCTTCTCCACTTTCCTAAGAAGCTGCCAGCCCAACCTCTGCCCTCTTCCAAGGGAGAGCGAGGGTCTAACTCCCAAACTCGCTGCTGCCTGTGCCCGGCTAAGAGGCCTTCTTTGTGGAGAATCTTCCAAAGACTATGCATTTGTTTCTTTCTTTAGACTCTTGAAGATATGTCTTTGAATCAGGAACATCTAAGAGAAAGCTGTTATTAGAAAAAGAAGCTGGTGAAACTATTCTAGCTGGATAGGGTTTTTCATTTGCAGGTTGTAGGCATGTTGTTTAAGCGGAGACACATCACCGAAGGTAGGTTTCCTTATTCCTCCGTTTCCCAGGAACACGGGCAACAAGGAGAACCCGATTGTCAGCGGCCATCTGTGTTCTCAGGAACTCTGCAGTGTGTGTTCTCAGAACTTTCTCTGAGTGAATCTTTGGCTCAATGAGGCTTATGTTGTCACTTGCCTTTCTAAATGGACCAAGTAAACTTCCATTCTAGCAGATGAATGTGCGGTGATGAGTAGAAACTTAACAAAGACAATTATAATATGAAGCTTATGAAAACTGGGGCCTCACATGACCTGACTCTATATTGTTAGGCAATCATTGAGGCTTCATTGTGCTATATTATTTGTATTTGCAAAGCTGTAAATATTTAAGAGTTCTTGAAAAAAACAAAAGAGGAGCTTAATTCTTTTGCTAAGCAAACTATCTCAACCTTCCTTTCTGTCTCAACTTTTCCATACACCTGTAAGAAGTAACAATGACCAAGACAAGCTCTCTCCACAGTCACTTTCTCTGTATCTCTAAACCTTCCTTGCCCCAGTTGAGAGGGTTTCCTCTTCCATATACACTGCTCCACGAAGGGCTGTTGGCTACCATGAGATGCCCAAGCCGGCCTTATCCCTGGAGCACAGTGTCCTAGGACTGATATTCTTCCTGCCTTTCAGAAGACAGAGCCAGGTTGATATTCTGGAAACAGATTCTCCCTGTGGAACTCTTTGCATATCTAGGCTGCAAGGCTGCTTCAAGCACAGGGGAGTGTATGATCGTCTTAGGCCACACGCTTAAAGAGACTAGCTTCCATTTTTAGATCTTCTTGTAGCTCTCTTGGGGTTCTTAACACACATGAACAAAAGGATCTGGGTTTTCATCTTCCACTGCTCTTGGCACATGAGGTGACCGGCTGTGCTGGCACGGCATGCCTTTGCCTTGTTCCTGAGGACTTTGAGAAGCCACTCAATAACCTGGTGTTTAGGAGAGAGCAAAAGCTGTGATGCTGAAATGTCATCAGTGCTGGGCTCAGGGACAAGCTGGGAGAGACAGGGAGGAAGCAACTGCTCAGTGCGTGGTTACAGCTTCTTTCCCCAGGGCGTCTGCTTTGGCTTTGGGGAGCTTTAGTGTTAGAAACCTGACAGGAGTTCCTCCTCATTTGGGATCTGAGGCCGGACGCGGAGACGTTTATCAAGAATTATTGAGCTGTGATAGAGACTTGCTGAACTTTGAAGCTCTGATGTAAAGCCCAAGGAAATGCTGGTTTAAATTCACACTGAAAAGGCCGCAGAAATTTAGCTTCCTTCAGTACTTATTTTTTTTTCCCTCACATTTCAAAGCCCTTACACATCATAATAATTTCTCTGTCGGGTTCCTCTGCTGGGGAAAAAACAAAGATAAAACATCTTCGACCCTTAAATGACTTATAATTAATTCATCTCCAAGTTGAAATTTTTGTTTCTGCTTTTTTTTTTTTACAAAAATGAAAACTATACGTAATTAAAATAATTTTTACATTCTTTGACTTTGCCTTTGTAAGGATAGCTGGGGATGATACGTGGAACTGTAGGAAGTTTTCACCTTTACATCCTGTATACCACTTCCCTTGGCTGGAAGAACTTCTAGGCCAGTCAGGCCAGAGTCCCTGTGGTGGGCAGAGCCTGTTATCTGAGCTGACCTCCACAGGCTAGTGACCCCCGCGTAAAGTTTCTTGTTTGTTCTTCTCGATGTTTCTTCTGTGACACAAGACCTGGCACACCCTATCATCCAACAAAAATTACAGACATGACATTTAAAATTATTTTGTGAATTTCCATAAAAATGCACTTATTTAATTGTTATGATTTTGTTTTCTAGAAATACATACTACAGAATCAGCTACCTAAGCTTTTGCCAACCTAATACATTCATATCATTAACCTCGTTTCACAGATGGAGCACTGGGGCCCAGAGCAATGTAGATATATAATGTCTTTCACGGGAATACTATTTCATTCTTTTTGGCTTTTTAACAGACTTTGTTTGGCAAGTGTGTAGTGTTAACTGTGAGTAAATGTTTTCAACCTAAAGCCGTGGGCTACTGAAGCTTTTTACAATCGACTATAGAAAACCAGAAGTCATGTAAACAGAGAGAAAACAACAGCAGTCCAGAGAACTTCCTCAATGACCCCACCAAAACAAGGGCAAATGGAAAGGGAAGACAGGGGAGAGGACTTTTACAGAGTTGCCCTATGAGATCAGCCGTTGTGAGTAGAAAAACGACAGTAGACTGATGCTTGGTGACCTAAACTTGAAGTCATTGTTTAATTCCATTTTATACAATGAGAGATTCGTAGTAAATTCATCCCATGGAGATGGCTTCTAAATAAGATAGGGAGTCACCCATCCTCAAAAAACTAGAACCTATCGCTCCATTCTTGAAGTGTAGGCTTCACAAAATGACTTCCTCTTTCTGTGAATATGAAGAAAAATTTATAGTGGAAAAAGATGGCAAAAAATACTCAGGTCATATGGTGATATATGAAGGTTAACATCAGTAGTGATAAGTCACATTATTATTTAGTCAACCATATTTCCCTGGAATGATATGACAAGAACAATACTTTACCACCACAATCTTTCTTCTCCCAAAACTCATAGCTCCATCTTGAGAAAAATATCAGGCAAACTAGGACTAGGGACAGACTATAAAACACATGACAAGTGTTCTGCAAAACTGCCAAAACAAACTGTCACTCAAAACACGGTCAAGAGCCTGTGACTCTTGACTATAAGAAACTCACAGTCAAGAGGAACCTGAGGAGGCATGATGACTCAATGTAGTGTGACATCTTCAGTGGAATCCTGAATAGAAAAAAGTTGCAGAACTATAGAAACTTGAAAAAATTAGAAGGCTCTAATATTGTTTCATTAATTCTAATAAATACCAAACAGTGTTAATGATAGGAGAAATTAGGTGATGTAATACTTGGAAACTCTCTCAATACCTTCCTTAATTCTTTGTAAATTTAAATCTATTCCAAAATAAAATTTCTATTTAATAAAGTAAAAGTGGTGGTCTGGAGGAATGTCACAGAGGTTAGAGTGCTTTCCTAGGAAGAGCACAGGCCCTGGGTTTGATTTCTCAGAACCACATTAGCCAGACTTGTTGGTGCACACCTGCAATCCCAGCACTCTGGAGGCTGAGGCAGGAGGATTGTCACGAGTCCTACACCAGCCTGGACTATATAATGAATTCAGGACTAAACTGAGCTGCAGAGTGAGACTGTCTCAAAAAAAAATTAACAACAAAAAGTAAAAGTGGATTTCACTGTATACTTGATCATATTAAATTACATGATTTAACTCTGTTTATTAAGTTATTTTTGCTGTAAAACAGAAAGCTATGGGTGGTGAACACTTCATAACCGATTTAATGATGATTATCCTTTCTAATGTGTGAAAAACCCTGCTGTCCCACAATGAACCTTCTGCCTCTAGCGAGTACTCACCTTGGACTGACAGCAGGGGGCCAGAGACAGCTGGAAGTAGCAGATGGTGTCTGATGACCAGGCTGTGACTTCTGGTCTCTAAAAGGCCCAGAAAGTGAGGCATGGCCCCTCCTAATTGCATACCTCTGAATCAGGGCTTGAACGAGCCAATGGGGCTTAATTTCATATGTTCTGCCTGAATTAATGGTGGCATACCAATATTTTCTATCACAATGGTTCTAAATTATTCTACATGTTTAATGTGAGAGTCTCAAGACATCCTCCCAATGTTCCCAATGAAAGGTTGAGTACACTTCGTCATTTCATAGAAGGGGTTTATGTTGTGTTTCCAATTTAGCAAACTTTGAAGTTTACAATTTTCGTATATATACCTCTGAAATTCAGTGAGGGGATTAAGGTCCGTGTGAAATCATCACAAGTGAAATGACCCATTAAAGTATTGTGAGCTTGGCAAAGGGTCATGTGACCTTCCTGAAGATGTGTGAGTCGCACATCCCCCACAGCAGGTGCACAAGTGTACGTACTGCTCACAGAACGTGGTTGAAGGGATTGTGAGAAGTGAATAAGAAAGTGCCCATGTTTTCAATTTCAAATGTAAAATTAGCTATAAGTATATATCTATAATTTCAATTCTGAAAACAATAAAATGTAAATTCGCCGTGTGTGTGTGTGTGTGTGTGTGTGTGTGTGTGTACATGTGTGTTTATGGTGATGAGGATTGGGCCCATATCCCATATCTTGACTCTGAGATATGTCCCCAGACCATTTTTATTTTTGACTTTGAAACAGGGTCTCACTAAAGTGCTAAGTTTCCCAGGCTGGGCTCAAACTTGAGATCTTTCCTCAACTTTTCAGAGTGCTGGTATTACAGGTCAGTACCATATGGCCCAGAAATTTGTCTTATTTTTAAACACTATTTTACCAATTTGCCAGTCATGTCTTAACTTCCATGGTGACAAATCTCAGATTTCTTTCAAAACTATTGGGAATTGTTTTTCAGCATATTTCTCGTGGCTAAAAGAACACACATTCTAAATGCAAGTATCAGCTTGTGAGTGTGGGTGAAAGTGTGTGGCCTGGTGATAAACAACCCATGCATCTGGACGTGTGCTTTCAGATTTCCAATGCTGCACAGCAATATGCCATAAACATGGAGAAAATTCTTAGTCATTTTAATGTTGATGACATGTTGTTTATAAGTTAAAATTATTTAATTTTATGTTAAATGCATTTTTCTCATGTTATCTTCACATTTTCATCCAGATTATGGCTGCATTTATAATTTAAATAACCTAGCATTGAAATTCATAAAACTCATCACAACTAAAGTGTTTGTTATATATTTACATTCACTGTATTTACAATGTGGTATACTATGAAAATTTTAGTTTAATCCCATATCACATTATTGATAATACAATAATTATGTTTACCATGATATGGTACAACTTTATTACTGTGAATCTGATCATTTCCACTTTGGCAAAAATACTATCTTTGCTTTGCTTTCAATAAAAGAAAGATTACCTAAACAATCTGATAGGGTTTTCTAAGCTTATCCAAAGGTATTACTCCACTGAAGAGAATATTGGATTGTTGAAACACTTAATGATCCTCACTTGCATGTAATTATTTTACGTGCACCTGTTTTACATAGTGTGAATTATGCCAAAGTACTGTCCCAAGGATCTAGTTTTCTCATAATATTCCGAGAAAATATTAGACACATCATTTTTTGATCTTATGTCTATTGTAATTGAAGAATATAGGTTCAGGCTGCCTTTAATTTAGGCCAGAGAATGATTTTTAAGTTTCCAAAAAGTTTAAGTTTCTTTGCCTGTTCATTGGCAACCTGAAACCTGAGACTTATTTTCTACATAATATTGCTTTTTATCTAAAAGTCAAAGCTATATGCATATAAATAACTGAGGGACAAGATCACATTTATTCATGCTAAGATAGACACTGATTTTGGAAGAAATATTTTGCGCAATATTTCCTTGTTGATTTCTTGGTTTATTTGGGTCAAGAGTGTATTGTGGGAGTTATTTTCTGAAGTAGATGATTAGGAAGAAATGCAGGAAAAATTTAAGAGAGAGAAATGCCAGGGAAAATAAGCAGTCAGCATAAAGAACAAATTTAATCTCCTGTATGTATTTACCTTGGCCTAATTCATCAATTGGCTCAAAATTTCAAAGTACCTTTGAAACAAAGATGGCAGGGAAATATATATGTATCTACTCCTCCTCAAAATTCACCCCCACAAATGATAGAAAATATTTTTCAATCATCAATGGAATAAGAGAATTGTCACCACAGCCCAAAGTCAGTCTCCTTGAAGTCTATCCTCTAAATAATGAGAAATCAATATTAAAACAGGCCATAAAAAAGCTAGACTAAACACACATTCTCAGATTCTGAGCAGACAACAGAATTAAGTTTTATGATTGCCCTTTGGTGTGTCATTTTAGAAATCGCAGAACTGCAGCAGCGATACAACTGAAGGAGAATCCGTATCACTACTGTCAATGACCCTGACTCAGCCACACAGTGCATAGAGGTGTCCAACGGGAAGTGAGGATGCTCAGGGAACGCACACAGCAGTTACCGCAAATGCTATTAGCTTTGGAATGCTTTAAATGGAGGGAAAATATTCACACAACAAAGAAGAAACATGAAGAAATTTGCACGAGCAGTGTCATCTGATTAAAAAATCATTATACAAAAGCCCAGCAAGAGCTGCAGGCTATTCCTACGTACTTCCTCTTTCTATAAGGTAAAAGGAATCAGACTGCGAACAGACACCAGAAGAAAACTGCAAAATAAAGAAACCTAGGCAAAAATTAGGTGAATGCAAAACATTCATAAAAGGGGCTTATCGAGGAAGACAACCAAAGACTCAGAGTAATCATGAGCCACATAATTGATTGTTCCGTTCTTTCTTAAAGCTCAAAGAAGAGACGTGAGATTCAAAGACGAGATTATAGAACAATACCAGAAAAGAAAAAAACCCAAGACGGCTGTGCACAGAAAAGCCAGGGAAGAATAAAGAAAAAAAATATTACAAAGATGAAAAAGTACCCTAGAAGTGATGGAAAATAAAGCAAGTAGGAAAAGCCTTTTTTCTCTTGGCTTTTTAGCGCAAACGCAGAATGAATACGGAGAATATACACATACATGACCCAGGAATCCAACGTGTATAAGGGGGCAGAACAATGACCGGAACTGGAAGATGTGCTGAAAGACGTAACAAGAGAAAGCTTCATTGGAAGAAGTTTGTCAAAGGGCGAACTGAAAATGCACAGTGCCTGGGCGAAAAATAATTGAAATGCAATTGTCAGAAATGAAACACATTCTGAAATTCAAGGTTATAATAAAAAAAGAATAACCGATGTGTGCAGATTGGTAAGCCAGTTGCCTATAAAATAAGGGAGAAAACATCGATTGATTTTTAGAATTCTCTGAACTCAGTGCTGACAAATCAGGAGTTAACACATTAAAAATAAATGGACAGCATTGGGAAGGATGGAGAGGGATGTATGACCAAAATCTTAATATTCCGCTGAGATTCATTCAAGTATAGAATGCAGATTACATGCATGCGACAATTCAGAGATATACCGCAAAGAGCTATTGAGAAAAAAATCTGTCAACTCTCACTCAAAAACCGTGCATCAAAGTAACCAATTTAGGAAGAAAGTGTAGGTTAAACAGGGGGGAGGATGACTCATAACTTTTGCATGAAGCATCAAAATCAAATCACTTTGGGAACTGTTACTACCAAAGAGTAGACAAATTAGGATGAAGATAATAAGTCCTAATAAGAATGACGAGTAAAGTGAGAAGTAATAGGAGAATATTTATTTGCTCCTCACAAATAAACACAAGTTAATTGACATTACTAAAATAACAAACATGGACGTGAGGTATACCACAGTGGTAGAGCACCTGAGGCCTCGGGTTTGACATTCAGCTCTGCTAAAAAAAGAAAAGTATATATGTATATTTACATATAATTATATATAATACATACAAATACAGGTATATAGACATATACATTGAACACATATGATCTCAGTTCTATCACGAATTCCCTTTTACATAAAGTTTTTACATAAATTTTGAAGAGCAATTATTTTTTACTTAAAAAGTTTTATTTTACTCTTTAAAATTCCTTTAGTTCTACTGCAGTTCATTTGCCTTTCCCCAAATACAAGTACAATGAGATGTAGCGCTTTCTAAAGATATCAGGGACTGTTTGATCTGGATTTCTGTTCATCCATTTTATCTTCAGACTGGCTGCTGTGAAACACAGTGTTCAGGAGTTTAGACCCTGCAGACGAATCTCAGATCATGACTACATCGCACATCAATCGTCCTTCCTTCCCAGAGATGTCTTGTCTTTCTGTGATTGTCCCTGAGTACACAAGTTAGGATGAAGCAAATGCCAGCCTCATAGAATTATTCAAAACGTGAGACTGTCCATTCACACAAAGTGCTATTGTCCCGGGCATACTGTAAGTAATAAATATATAATTTTCCCCTGCCACTTAGCTTTTTCTTTTTACTGAGCTGGTATGTATGTAGAAAATGGCATTATTACCCATAAAAATAAATATTTTGAATCCAGTAAGATGACACACTAGGACACACCCAAATTCTGTAGGATTCCATGTTCTGCTCTATTTGTTGAATTATACCATTGTGTCTGTTCACGAAAATATTCACCAAGATTTATTTGTACAATATCTAGCAGCTTAGCCTGGCTAAAACATTAAAAAAAATCAGTTCCATAAGTATTTTCTTTGATCAATTACTTTCTCGTCATCCATCTGTGCATTTGGGAATTTGATAGAAAGCTGGTGTTACAGTTAGAATTCTTTACCATATATTGGCAATTTATCTCATTATTTTTTGTGTTCCTCCGTCAGATGATCCCTATGTGCTTCAAGTATGAAGGACGACTTTCTAAACAACAAAATTAATGGGAACATTCTAGGCTTACTGAAAGTCAAAATAGACAATTCTGCCAAGTTTTCTAGCCAATAGCAAGCATAGCTCATGTATCATGGGTAAAATAAAAAGATATGGAACTCGATCCAGTTGCTTTCTTATTCAGCAAATATTTGTTGTCATCCAATGAAAAGCATCCACTAAGACAGAGAGCTGTGGATGGGGATGACATAGCCTGTATCTCATGCATCTTTTGTCTTAGTGAGTTAAAAAGATATTTTATACTGATTTTCTATAACATGGGCCTTTGGTTCCCCCAGATTATTCTTTTAATTAGTATGCAATTGCATTACATCATAATTACAGTCAACTCAGGAAATTGCTGCATATATAAACTCTTATAACCAATTTTTTATTTATAATATGAGCTAATTGAATATACTTCATAGAATTGTTTTAGAAATTAAGTGAGACATTTTTTCAGATGTTCGGCATACACATTATGATCTTCTTTACTTTAGGTATTTTCAAACACTGCATGATGTTTGGAAAGAAATTAGTTTAAAGATAATCATTTCAAAATCATTCATAGCTCAGATATTACTTTATATTGAATGGGACTGAGATAAATTCTAATGCTCAGCAATTTTAATCTAGTTTTCTAACCAGCATGGTCTAAAATTACTGAATGTTAATGAACATTGGCATTTTAAGAAAAGTTCCTAAATTAATTTAAAACCATTATTTCATTGCTAATAGACATGAGACAATCAAAAGGTGATTAGCACTGGTAGATACCTGGTTATTGTAAGGAAAATTCTAGAATTAATTATTGGTTCTGCTTGTAACGGCAGATGATGTTACGAGGATATAGGCTTTCTGGCCTGAAAATGAGACTATCAAGTTCTGAGATGATTTGTCATTTGATTGAACATGGGAAACCATACAGATTAATGTTCATTTCATTCATTCCTAGATATTCTGAAGGAAAAGGTTGTGCTGCACTCACAAAGACCTATGAAACTAACTAGAATGCTCAAAAATAATTTTATCTATATATGGTAAACTCATTGCAACAACAATTCTAAGCATACACAATGGAGAAAGGCTAGAATCTTCAAAAAATGATGTTGAGAAAACTAGAAATACATATAAAAACATGAAGTTGGACTCTCTTTTATGACTCCTCAAACTTACCATCATTTATTCATCTACAAAAAATGAAGTGACGATCTAAATATAACACCTCTAATATGAAAAACCCAAATTATAAATAAGGAAGAAAGGAAAAATAAAAAGAACTATGATGAGAAGCAGGAAGATGGATTTTGGGGAGCAGGAGGGGGAATGTTGGGCAGTAAGAGACTAGGGAAAGGAAAGAGAAGGGAAGATGATGAAGGTGGGATGTGTACACGCACCAGCTCCTCACGCGGAATGGGTCTCAACACATACTAATTAAAATAGTCATACTGAGAAAAATCAGGTAAGAAAAACAAAACAAAACAAGAAAACATCAGCGGTACTGCATCAAACTATCAAGCAAATGAAACAGTAGAAAATGAAAAGGAAGCCTACATAATGAAAGAAAGTATTTGCTAAGCATACATTCTAAGTGGTTTGTATCCCAAACAGAAAGAACTAATAGTGTTCATTACAAAACAAGAAAAGAGTATCGCCCAATGAAAAATGATCAAAGGGCCCGAATAGCCCAAAAACGTGCAAGCAGTCATATGAAAAAATGCTCAGTAACACGATCACTGAGAAAGAAAAAAAAAATAAAGACATGATCAGTCATCGTTTCATGTCTGTTAGGATGACTACCAAGAAAAAAAAAAGGATAAGTTTTGGAAAGCATGTGGTGACAGGGACACCCACCCCAAACACTACAGGGAACAGTGTACCACTTTCATGAAAAACAGTATGAAAGTTTCCTTAAAAAATTAAAAACAAAACCTCCAAATAGATAAGTCTGAAGAGGCATAACTAGTGCAAGCAGAGATTTTGACAGGAGGAGAGATGATGAGGTAAAAATAAACAAGAAGCAGTTCCTGACACTAAAATTATATTCTTCCATCTTTTCTACTCTGATAAAAATATAAGTGATGAATCATAACCCAAGGTACATAAAGATCTCGTTGCCTTAGGAGTATGGAGATATGAGAAAAATAACAGAGAACTTGGCCTTGAGAGAAAAGCAGAAGGCTCACAAAACCTCCAGCACATGAACTTCTCAAAGGTGTTTAAGTCCTGACCTGGCTTCCTTAGTATTTTTGTCAGAACTCCTCAAACCCGAACAACTCACCTAATACGAATCAAGGCTAATATCCTTTGGCACAACTTCTGGGAAGGCTGTCAACACTCCACATCTAGAGTGTTCATTTTACTTGGTGGAGTTCTTCAAGAAGTGAGACTGTACCCTTCCTGCGGTGGGAGGCCATGATATCTGTGACTGGGTAGAAAGTCTATATTTAATTTGGCACTAGGTAACTTCCTCTTATTTTTCCATGACCATATGGCATATTAACAACAAAATAAACCAGCCACCATCTCCATGGAAACAAGGACAGATGTTCTGAAATACTTTTGCAAAAATTACCCACCCATGAACAAGGCTATACTTCTTTAATTAAATTCAAGTATTTGCCCTCAGCTCTTTCTCTTTGAAGTCACAGATTGCTTTCCATCTTGAGATTCACTTTCTTCCCACTAATAGAAACAGACAGGTTTCTTTGGTACCGCTGTGCAGAGATTCAGAAATAATATTACACATGAAAATCCCAGGCTAGGAGAAGTTCATCTGTAATCACCGTTTGGAGACTTTGATCCTGCTAAGAAAAATCTCATCATTCTCATAAGGGTGAGATCGCTCTTCTTTTGTTATATCAAAAGAAAACAGTTTTTGCCTAGAAACATTTCTCTTGGATGGATAAATTATATATTTTTGTCTCATAAGTCTAAACCTTACGCAGATCTGTTTGACAATCACTCAGATGTCACCTAATTTTTTAATATTCATCTAACATCCATGCCCTCCTCCAAGTATTTCTGTGAGTCAGAAGACCACAGGTCTTTTCCTCCTCACTTGAAATGTGAGTTGGGAAGTAGGTTACACCTCCTTGAATACCTAGGGTGAGAACATTTTTTCCTCTCTACTTTTAGACTGCGGAAGAAACACCAGTAATATGGTAAGTTGCCTGAAGCTAAACATTGAAAGGAACTACAGTATGGATTTATTTGATGGTGCAAAGAGCCATTCTAATGTAATTTCATTAATAATCTATTAAAATTATAAATAAACATTGATTTCTATTGATAATTATCAGGTGAATTTCAAAGTACTTGAGTCTCCTGAAGTCATGTAGATGACGGGAATGAGGTTTAAAGAAAACAGAATAATACAAAAGGTAGGGATAAAGCATCATAATGCTTTTCTGAGGGCAGATCTCTGGAGAACTCAGAAAAAGAAGACAAGAAATTTCACAGATGCTTACAAAGCCTGTTGCTCCCTCTTCAGCCCCAAATGAGTTAATATTTTCTAAAAAGATAAAAATAATAGTATTGTTCTGCTTTCCTGGTGCTGGAACAAAATTCCTGATGCCTACAACCCAGAGAAGGAAAGGCTCATGGGGATTACGGTTTCAGAAACTTCATTCCTGTTGGCTGGCTCCAACGCAGAAACCTCACGTCAGGAGGATACGATGGAACAGGATGGTCATCTCATGGTAGCAGGGAAGGAGATGACAGGGCAAGAGCGTCATAGAAGATCTATCCTCCAGAATCACGCCTGACACCTGGCGGGGCCTTGGAGCCTAATCACACTTTCAGCCACCGAGGAGCATAGCACCTTTGAGACCCAGTCACCTTTCCAGGCATCTAGCTTGTCTTGCTGTTTGTCAGGGAAGCTGCCTCCACCTCTCTTTCTGCCATGTACTTCAAATATTCAGGGGTGGTTGCCGGCCACCCCTGAATAAACTGTGACCTTTGAGACTGTGAGCTAAAATAAACCTTTCCTTTCCTAAGTTTGTGGGTGTCAGGTATGAGTCACAGCAATGAAAAACTAACTAAGACAATACCTCTCAAAAGGCTCATTGACATGACAGCTGTGTCATGCAGCTGCACTCATTAAGATGGATACTACTGACCAGGCCAGCCGCCCTCCCAGCCATGCCCCCTCACCCACATAGGGAACATTCAGAGCAAGAGACTCTGAAAAGAAACCACCTGCTGTTCCAACCTAGTGGTCGTTGCTTTGGATGTTAGCAGACATCCCGGAATCACCTCACACTGGAGAAGCAGAAGAGTCTTCAACAATAACTCACCGTGTCCAAAACCAAATAAGAAGAAGCCTGAGCACTGAAGAGTGTAAATACCCAATTGTCTTCTAATTATGCCTGCATTCTTTTATGGGTGGCGACAGGAGAGAGTCTTTGGAAATCTAAGTTAGGTCTTCTTACTCTTCTGACACAAACACACATTGACTCCCCTTCCATTCACAATGAACGCCACAATTCTCATCATGGCTCTGTGACCTCACCTGACCCATACCTCATCTTCTCCTGTCTAGTTCGCTCCATTTTGCCACGTGGTTCCTCTTGCTGTTCCTGGATTTGGGCTATAGGACTCTGGGAGGGTCTTTCCCCTTCGCCTGCCTTGTTTTCTCCTCCCTCGCTGCTGGCTGTGACGCAGAGGCCACCTTCCCGGTGATGTGTAACGCACTTGTGTTCCTAGATCACAACTCACAAAGCCTTTCCTTCCCAGTGCCATTCCCACTCTTGTTAACTGCTCTGTTTCTCTTTTCGTCCCCTGTTTTTACCATCTTCTCCCGAACTATGATAATATGAAATGCATATTACACTTTCCGCAACTTTTTTCTTCTCTGAAATGTGAACTCCACTAAGGTAGGTATCTATGACCTTTTTCACTAGTGTCCCCTGAGTATCTAAGCTGAGTAGTGACAGGAACGTGAACGAACATTGGCGAATGAGTGGAATAAATGGGAGAATGAACTGGATGTGTGCACAACCGGTGAGCAGCAGAACCAGGGTTGTGTTCAATTGCTTTGTACCATTCACTTCTTAGGTGAGAACTAAGTGTTTAGACCGCTGGGCACTAAGAGGAAAAGAAAACCAGTGTCTAAGCCATTTCTGCTTCTCTCAAGTACAGCAAAATGGGGTACAAAATGTCCTTAAATCCTTGACTGCTAGATTAACAGAATGGCAGCGCAGATCAGAGGCGTTGTTCTCGCCAAAGAGAAGAGTTTTGATTTCCTTGTGCATCACTTATATTCCTGTCCTTCATTAACCCAGGTGGACGTGAGCCTTAATGAGGAGAAATCACTCCCGGCAACTGCCTGGATCGTGGGCATTGGTTTACAACGCAATCAGCAACTGAAAATCTGAGTTGCCACTCTGTGGAGGTCCTTCCTCTTTGTGGTGTTGGTTGCTAGGGTCTGTTGCTAGCCATGTGGATCCCTGTGTTCAGGAGGGATAGCAGAGCTGTTGTGGAGGTGGGCAGTGGGCTTAATTAACTCATTAACCTTCATCACCATTTCTCTTTAAGCAGAGAAAAAAATCCCACCCAGAAGTAATTGGGTATTAACATGAAATATGGATCTTTACGATTTTCTCACATTCCATTCTTAGAACACAGATGTAATTATCATGCCCAGCTGAGCATGCTTTAGCAGGTGAACTCCGTGATGGCACCAGAAGGCATACATAATTGGGAGTAAGTCCTCTGAGGACCGTGACGGTGATTTTTATAATTTTGCCTAAATGCACGTCTCTCTTCACTGAGCCAGCAAGCCCTGAATTGCCTATCATAAAAGGGATGACTGGGTCAGGCCTGCCCAGCTTCCTCCCCGTGACACCGGAACTACTAAAGTCACTTGAGACACTTCAGTCAAGATCTTCATGGGAGATGGAATTTGACCTAACAGGAAATCTGAAGCTTAAATAAGAGGATCAAAAACAAAGTGAGTTTTCACCAAACCGTGTAACCTGCTGCGTTCTGCCTCTACGACAGGCGAGGATGCCCAGCCAGGACCTTTCTGTTACTAACAAATAGGGACCCTTCAGCATAAGTTTTCTCCCGATCCTTCCAAGAAGTGATTCCAGAAATCAGTGCTACAGGTATCACATTTTTCTATAATCACATCCTAAACACCTTCCCGGTCCAAATAATGCTAGATGAATTTTCTAAATGAAACAGAAGAGGCAGATGCTTGTGTGCAAATTAGACATACACCAACTGTTATGACATCACACAATTCTATTTTGATGATGGTGTTAAATGAGGACCTCCCGATTTTCTATGCTGACCCCTCATCCTTAGGGCTGAAAGTAGACGGCAGGAAGGAAATCTGCTTCTCTAGAACATTCTATGTGTGATCTTTTCTTTACATGTTATTTTGTTTAGTCTTAATAAGAACTTGGAAAATGATCTACTCACATTTACAAATGAATCAAAGAGCAGAGTTCAGAGAGGTGTTACGGAAATCTGCCCTCAGTCACAGGGTACAAAAGACAAAGCAGAACATTAACTTTACCCAATCTTTGAGCCTCATTTCTCTTTCTCCTTAGGGAATACCTGAGGAACCATATTATTATGTTGGGTATCTTTAATTCCTCAGATTGCCATTGTCAGTCTTGGATTAGTCTTTATACTATACACGGGTGCAGCAGAAATCACAGATACGATGCAGATTTTAGTGTAGAGAGATCACTCTAACTACAATAATTGAAATTACAAAACATTTTTAAAGACATCATTCATCTTCCACTGAAAAGGTCACGCAGATAATCTGGAAGAATTTTCCCTTCCTTTCTCTCATTCCTTTCTTGGAAATCTGAGGAATTAGAGGAAACTATGAAGAGATGAGATTAGATGAAAAGAAAACCAGCCTGGAGTGTATACCCTCTGAGTCCTGTAGCAGATCTGCCCGAACTGATAAATTTCTCAGTCCAATTCCTCTGGACTATGAAATGTCACAGATTCATTTGAGTTGATAGGCACTCATGCTGGAAAATGCATGTGCCTCCAGGTACTATAATGAGCTGTCAGTTACTGTCTATTGGAGGCTGTTTCCAACGCTGTGTCAGTTCATGCGCGCTGTTGGAATGGTGTAGAGTTACATTTGGGTCAGAGTAGACTTGAAACATTAAATCTGTGGAATTTCCATAGAACTGAGTGAAAAGTGTTCCCCAATATAGGAGAGCCCTTGTTCCCCAGGAGTAGGGGAAGTGTACAGGCTATAGGAGGACAGAAGAGAGAACCAATGTATTTTTGGCTTAATGTTGGTCAATTGTTGGATAAGAAAAAAGTAAGGCAAACAATTTTTACTAAATGAAGAAATTAAAATGCTTGTCCTTGTACCTTCCATGGAGCAAGTACGGATCCGGTGCTTTTGTAAAAGCATTGTTTCTGTAAGTAGCAATGATAAATATCCAGAATGACATAATTTATTTTCTGATTCTCTTATTCAGACATTCATTCAGAATGTTTTCAGAGGCTTGAAAGAAGACATATGAAGCTCTTCTCACTTGGTATCTTCCATTCAATTTCCATATTGTAATCACCTGAGAAAGAGATTAATAAAACAGTAGGTCTCAGAGATTCTAATATAATTAGTCTATTGTGATATGCAGACACTAGTGTTTTTTTTTTTTTAAGCTCCCCAGATGATATTATTGGAAGCTAGCATTGAGCTTAAAACCATGCAATCCCAAGCATCGGACATTGAGTGGAGGACCAAATAAATAAATAAATAAAAATAAAAAAATAAATCTACTCCAAGTGTGTGAAAATAAGTAAGTAAAACTTTTTTCCCCCCAAAGGAAAAATTCTTCAGTGTCTTTGCCGCTTGGGTAGCAGAAAAGGGTTGGTGCTTTCTGAATGCAAGAGGTGGTACCCAGTGCTAACAAATTACAACAGAGGATGTTGGAGCAGATGTGCCTTTGATTGGACTGCATTTTCTAATCATCTGGTGGAAATTGTGTTCAGTAGACTGTGTCTGACTATATCGGAGCATGGAGTAGTCCATGGAGTGAATACATGAGAAGCCTGCCTCTGGGAAAGCCAGAAAAACATGAGTTAAAAAGTCAATTCCTGAGCTAAATGTGCAGAGTAGTAATAGAAAAATTTAAGTGCAGTTTCTAAGGGTCATATCGGGACCAAACAATGCCTTCAGTCCTGTGGAATAAAAAAAAAAATGGTTGTGTTGTTGGAAAGATCATCAATTACCAATGGCAGGAGACTACACAACTTCATAGTCACTTTCCACTTGCTAAAGCAAAACACCTGTCATCCACACAACTTAAAGGATGAGATGCATGTTTTGGCTCACAATGTAGTGGGTTACATTCATTGTTTGGCTGAATCCAAGGTAGACACAGCCTGGTAGAAGAGCATGCTGCACTCTTCATTAGCAGAGAAGCAGAGAGACAAGGGAGACGTTATGGGCAATAGTATGCCTTTATTCCAGGTCACATCCCGTGTGACACACCAGCAACCAGGCCCCACATCTTAAGAGCCCACGTAGCCACGAAAACATCAGTAGATTAATTAACTGATAAACATAGCACCTCCACGACCCAACTACCTTTCAAAAGTTCTACTTCTGAATCCAGGAGACTTTAAGAGGATATTTTTGATCTAAGCCATCAAATAAAGTCTTGGACCCTAAAGGCTCATGTTCGTCTCTTTATGTAAAATGTATTTAATCCATTTCTAAGTTGCCAAAGTGTTAACAGTTCCATAATTAGGAAAAAAATCTTAGTCCAAAGTCTCTTCTGAGACTCAAGGCAAACTCTTCGCTATGAGCTCCTGTGAAAACCAAAAGGAAAGCTAAATGCTTTCAATATACCATGGCACAGGGTGAACATTTCCGTTTCAAAAGGGAAAAAATGGAGAAATAGGAATCAGAACAAAGAAAGACAAAAAGAAATCTAGCAGAGCAGACAGGAAATCCTTTAGCTCTGCGTCCAGCATCCAGGGAAGACTGTGGTGAGATGTGGACTCCAAGATGCTTGAGCAGCCTTGGCTTTAGGGCCTCGGTTGCGGGTAGTCCACAGGGCCTTGTTGCTGGTAGTCCGCAGGGCCTCTGTCTTGCGCTGGATTCATTCACTGCTTTCAGCTGTTCTCAGCTGCTATTTCACCTTCCTGGAATTTTCAACTTTCTGGAATCCATACTGTGCTTCAGCTTCACTCTCACCATTCTGAGTCTCATTCTCTCTGCGACCGTCTGGAATGTGACCCTCTCTCACATTTTTGTCTGTCTTTCCAGGCCTTTATCTGAAATCTGTGTGGAAGCCTCTGTGACTTTGTAACTTATGCCTTCTGGGTGCCTTAAGCACCGGTATTATGTGGACAAAATTAGGATCTGCCACCACCTTGAGCAGTAATCTGGCCACCCTGAGTCATGGCTGTCGCAACCTTGGAGTATCTGGATAGCCAAACTCAGGGAAATGCTCCCCTAAACAGTCTCGAAGGGGCAGAGTACCCATGGGTTCACTTCTCAAAGTAAAGTCTTTGAGAGGTACTTACCCTTTTACACCTTTGAACTTGTGATGAATGGGATCTGGTCTTTTCCTGAGATACTCTCAAGACATCCTTCCTATTGTCCTAATATAAGATGATTGGTTCTTTATTAATGCTGTTCTTTGCAGCAACCACACTCTCCTTGCCCTCAACTTTATAGGTGCTTCCTTTCCGGTAAGGCCACAAATTTTCAAAACTATTAAGCCCTGCTTTTACTTTAGATCTGGCTAAAAACTGTCATCAGTTCCCACACCACATCCTGAACATTGGGCTATCTTGATGTTGTCTCCAAGATCAATTCTCAGCCACCTTGAAATTCAGCTTCACAAAATGTCTTAAGACATGGACATAACAAAAATTCTTTACTAGAATGAAACATGCATGGAATTAGTTCAGGTTCTAACAGTATCTGGATTTCCAGCTACATCTCATGAGCCCGGTCTTTACTGTCCACATTCTTTGTGACACTCTCATAGTCTGAACTCCAGCCACTATCATACCTCAAGCTCCACTTGAAACATTCTACAGCTTCTCTCTCTTGTGTCTCAAAGCTTTTTCAAACTCTTACAATCCACTCTTAAAAAAAACTTCTGAATCACATGGTCAGGAAAGCCATTTCAAAGATCCCACTCAGGTTGTTAATTTTCTGTATTAGTCATTTTTCTATTTCTATGATGTGATACCTGACACCAAAAAGTTAAACAAGGAGAGATTGGTTTTTTTACTTATAATTTGAATGGATTGCGTCCACACTTGACTAGCTTCAAGGCAGAAATGAAATAGTAGAGCAGGGCAGAGGATAGCTGCTCAACCCAGGGACACCAAGAAGTAGACAGACAAGGAAGGAGTTGGGACATGAACCCGAGCTTCCAGTTCATGTCCTCAACCATTTCCAGAGGGTTGGTTATCTGTTCCAGGTGAATAAACCTCCAACCGGGCCACATTTCCTAAGAGCATATGGATCCAGTGATGAATATACTGCCCTGAGATTGAATCCATTCCCCAAAACCTCACATCTGAATACATGAGTCTTTTATGAGTCATTTTAGCACAAACCCCTAAAAACACCTATTTGAGAAGATAGGAGAAAAGATATCACCTCAGTCATTCAGAAAGAAGTGCTAGAATAACCTGATTTCAAGGGGTTAAAAATCACAGAAGGGAGGTAGAAAAACCATCATATATGGCTTAATCATGCCAGTTTTAACCGCTTAGTGTACGTGTGACTTTAATAAAGAGAACTTAATTTTTCCATGGGAATAAGGCAACTATATTCAACATGTTGCTGTAAGGATGACTGATTATGAATTTTATTTCCCTGGAACAGATAACCAACCCTCTGGAAATGGGAGAGTTTGTGTGAACACAGGGTAAGGGGATTATATGGTTAATGTGACTATATAACTTATCATCTTAATTGGAAATAGTTGTTTTAATAATTATGAAGCAAAAATAAGAAAATTGGAAAGTCTTGGGAAAGCATGATATATAGCTATCTGATATAGTATACTGAAACAGATCAGTGCAAGGTGTCATTGATCAGGGAGGGAGGGCATAGGATTTGAGTCAGACTTCCTGGATTTAAATATTATATAAATCACGAACTAGCTATATAATTTTGAGATGGTTTTTCAACCAAACTGAAACTCAGGTTTCTTGATTACAAAATGGCTATAATAATACCTTTTACTTTCTAAGTAAGCATGCAGTTGGATGTTTAATATTTGTAATATGTTTAAATGAGTCTGTAGAAAATAATAAGTCCCTAGGAAGGTTTAGTCAGTGGTTACTGGGCATGGTGAACAATTTATGATTGTGGGTGGGGTAATAATATGGAAGCCAGTTGTTGCACATGAAATAATAAATTGTAAGAATAAAAGAACTTAATTCATAAGATGTCCAAACAAGGAAGGCAGTGGAGACCTATGGAGAGTAACTTACTAGTATAAAACTTGCAGAATGAGAAAACAGTAAAGAAATGTAATCTTTGCCTCAGTCGCAATAAAAAAAAAAAAAAATAGAACCCAAGTGGTTGAAAACTGGAAGAGAAGCTAAACCTGAAGAAAGGTAGAACTATTCAGACCTTTTTGTGACCAAGTGGAAGGCATTCAGAGGGAGCATGTGTTAGAAATAGAGAAGAGTCAGGGTGATTAATAACCGAGGTTCTTGAAGCAAGATAAGCATCAAAGTCAGGTAAGTGGGTCTGATTTTAGAAAGGTAGGGCAGCTGGCTGGGGCATGACTCAGTGGTTACAGAGCTTGCCTAGAAAATAGGAGGTGCCAGGTTTGATTCCCCAGCACCACAGACTCGCTGGGCGTGGCGGGGAATGTCTGTGGCCATAGCACTGAAGAGGCAGAGGCAGGAGGATTGTCATAAGCTCTAAGCCAATCCGGGCTGCCTAAGGAGCTCAAGACCAACCTTAACTGCAGAATAAGACTTTGATTCAAAGAAAAAAAATGAAAAAAATAGCCCTTATGTTTGTTTTCTACATTTTCTGCCATTGGAATGAGAAAAATTAAACAAAAATAATGAGACTGGACATGGAAAGATGTTCACACACAAGCTTAACTTCTTTCTTTTCTCCTGTGAGATCCTGATCCCTTGTTTTCTCCTTGGAAGGGAGGGCTTCCTGTACACCCATCTACATAAACAATTTTGCCACAGTCTATTAATTTACCATCACCCTAAACAGCCACTAGGGATGCCACTATAATGAAAAGAATCAAATTTGCACCACTCCAGTGCTATCTAATCATTTTTTAATGCTCATTCAAACTCCTTGAACATTCATCTAAATTTGCCTCCCCACAGTGTGGTCTCTCCTTAATTTCAAACCTGTTGTCTCAGCTTCTGACCTCACCATAATCCACCATGGGTGGTTAGTTGTTTCTGTTTTCACATTCAGGTGTTTTACTCCTTATCTTACTAGACTAGACCTGTGAGATTTCTTCTGTCTCCACGTTTTTGTGGAACTTCTCTCCCATATTCTCTTCGGCTGTTTCTATCACCCAGGCTGATGCCTTTGTCTTGTCCACAGACTCTTATTCAAACTCACTTTAATGTTTGCTTCTCAGAGCTGTGCCTCAGGTCACCGAATTCTCATTGCCTCTTGGATGATGTCACCTGCTGGGATGTTCCAAATGTATCTGAATCTATCTTGGGTTTTAACTCTTACTATCAATGCCTTCTATTAGGCAAGGCTTTGGAATCTCACACAGGTATTCACAGTCTAGTATCTCTATGAAAAAGTGCATTATGAAATCATTCCTTTCTGTCCATGTCTCCAAAAACATTGCTTAGTAGAAGCCCAAATATAGATTCTGAACTTAAAATGCCTGAGAAAAAATTCTAGCTCCATTGTTTTACCCAATGTGTGACTTACTGAACATTTCTCTGCTACTCCTTTTTCCTTCTGAAGATAAAAAATTTTCTCTTTGATACATGGTGAGTATTAATTGAAAAAATGAAATTCATACTGAGGAGTTGCTGGGTTGTAAGCATTCCGTTGACACTATCTATCACAGAATTTCAATATTATAGTCTGTTTTTATTTTCGTTGGAGTATTACTGCCCTCATTCGCTAAAGCTAAAAGTCTGGGAAATATCATTTATTCTTCAAGCTTTGCATCTAATCAATGACTGATCCTCAGTGACTTTATACCTATTCATTTTTAAGACTTTTTTTTTTCTTTTCTGGTATTATTCGTGTACATTTAAGACCTCATAAAGTGTTGCCTGGATTACTGACAGTGTCCCAAAGGGCCTGCTGGACACCAGATGTGTCTTCCTCACTTTAATTTAAACCTGGCTTGCAGAGTGATTAACTTAAGTCAAAAGTGACACTGTCATGGTCAAGTTGAAGACCTTTGGATGATTCCCATGTCTACCAGAGGAAGTTAGTGCATGAGATGATGTGTGACTAGGAGCTCAGTGCCAAGTCCTTGAAGAAAGTGCAGGAGTGTCATGGGGGCCTGAACCTAAAAGACGCCTAAAGACTAATAAGAAATTGATTCAGGGGCATTAAATGCACTTCCAAAGAAAAGAAGTTGATAGCTCATATGGAGAATATCTGAAGTACTAGTTTATTTTCTCTTTATTATTTTTATCAAAATGCCATTCTCCCTAAGTCATAAGGAAGAGGCATGTGCTATGCATGCACACACACACACACACACACACACACACACACACACACGATTTTGCACACACGTGCTGCACAAAATAGGAACAGTGGATGCAGAGGATCACACTCTTTTACACTGAGACCGCTGGCGGGAACAGGGTTATTGGAGAAATGGCAGAGGCTTTCATTAAGAAACAAAGGCTGAAAAAAGAAAATGTGAAGTAAGAAAAAGCATTGGAAAAATTGGTTTATACCTGAAATAAAAATATGATAGCGAGTGGTCAAGGATACATAATGACATTTTTAAGGGGGCCTCTGAGAACCTGTAAACAAAAGAACATCATTAGGAGTGATGAAAAGTATTTTCAACAGAAAACAACAAGCCCAGAATAAATTTACTTGGCAGCATGGGAACATCAGTAAGGACCAGATTCCTTTCTGAATTTCTTCTCTTCTGTGTGTCCAACACTGTGCACCATTGTTCCCCAGCTTGCCCACGCACAGTCCCAGGATGGCAGCCATGTTTCAGACACTGAGCAACTGTTTATATACCACCTCATGGAAAAGTTTATCTCTTGATCTATCTATATTCTTTCAACCTTTTTGGTGATCATGAGTAAAGACATTGAGCAGATTTTCTTCTGTAATTCATTGGTCAGGTTTTTTTTTTTTTGTCATCCTTGGTTTCCTGCATTGATTGTGAACAAAAATTCTCTTTTCCACCATCACCCTAATGGAATGAGAGCCTTTTCTGTTGCATAGCTGGGGATGGAATGAGACTTTCACTGTGAGCCTACGGGAGCAGCAGGCAGGCCAGATGGAGGAAGGGAACAGAACAAGCACCCTGTTGGTTGTGTCTCTATTCAGAGTGTGTCCCTGCCATTTAAGAATTGTGACACTGGGGATAAGACTCATGGCTGAAATATCTTAGAATAACTAGTTGCCCTAGTTTTTGAGCATTTGACCTTCACCTTTGCTGCTATTTTGCTAATCCGGGGATAGAGAGAGCTCTCTCTGGCAACCCTCATGGGCCTTTTCAGAGATGGGGAGAAGCAGATTGTTGGATGGTGTTCTCCTTGCTAAAAAATATCAACAGACTTTCTTACAATTGCAAGGCAGAAGTTCAAAGTGAGTGCAATTCCAAGCATACCTTTTTTGTGCCAACAAGGCTGAAATAGGCTCATCTGAGACTATCGGATGGCTCATTCAGGGCTCACGGGAGGGCACTCCAGACAGGGTGAAAAGATTGCAAGATGAATAGTTAAAAATTTACATTAGCTTGAATAGAGGCAAATTTCCAATGGTAGCCTAGAGTAAAACTTTAATTTCTTGAATTACATAAACAATGGTATTGCGTTTTAGTCGTCTAAGAATTAATGGGGGGGGGGGGGAAATGTATAACTTAGCTCTAAACTTTTATATTCATTCCACTTTGGGACAAATACTGTAAAGAAAGTTATTGAATTAAATGTGTTTCAAGGTTCATTGTGCATAAGTCTTAGATATTGCTGACGGAGATATCGCGCTGGATGCTTTTTTCCCCCCTTTTAATTCTAGAATGCAGCCTAATTTTTGTGTAAGCTGTGTTTTGTGAGGGAATGAGGGATGAAACAATGTCAAGCAACTTTCTTCTAAACATAAATAGCATTTGTGGAGGAGTAGTACAATGGTTAGAGTGCTTGCCTAGCAAGCTCAAGGCTCTGAGTTCAATTCCCCAGCATCATGTAGGCTCAGTGAGGTAATATATGTCTGTATTCCTAGCACTTGGGAGGCTGAGGTAGGTAGTTTGCTGTGAGTTTGAGACTCGCCTGGACTACATAGTGAGTTCATGACCAGCTGGGAGTACAGAGTGAGACTCTGTCTCAAAAAAGTGTGCATCTATTCACACACATGAAAGAAAAACGAAACAAGACAAAAGAAATTAAAATAACACAAAGCAAAAAAAAAAAAATACAAACCATCGATCCAGTAATTAATGTTGTTGATTAGTCAAATTTTATTTAATTGAAATTCAACTTTAGACTATTCCTTGAATTTTCTACTACATTCACAACTCATTGTAGATGAGCCCACTTTCATGGGGTCATGCAGATGTTGTGATCCATGAAACATCAAGAGGGCCCCAACTTCCTTTAATTTCTTAATCTGCCCTTGATTCATGTTTATCCACATGCTCTAAGACTCACAGGAACTGTGTGCATGTAGCTGGGCAGGATGTGACAATCGTGGCATGTGGACAAGCTAAAATTTGGATTCAAGTAAATTTCCTGAGTTCCTATGATTAATAGGAAGCAAAGTTTGGGTTTTACCAACGAGTTTAACATTCTCTCTGCCATATGTATATATACATACATATATACACACATATATACATGTATATCTACATATATACATACATATATACACACATATATACATGTATATCTACATATATACATACATATATACACACATATATACATGTATATCTACATATATACATAAATATATACTATCATATACAATTTCATATATATGATAGTATATATTTATTCATATTCTGTCTAATGTATACATTTTCTAATATGTTATATGTTAGAATATTCTGTATTCTTTCTAATATGTATTCTACATATGTATAAATAATATATATTTATACATATTCTATAAATAATATATTTGTATACATATTCTAATACATACATATTCTAATATATATTCTATATTACAATATTCTATATTCTTTCTAATAGTATTCCATATATATGTATTTTCTTTCTAAAATATATATATATATATATGTATATATTCTTTCTTATATATGTATTGAAATACATATCTGTGGTGGTTTTACAGTGAAAGTGGAATATCCATATTATCCTGAAACTCATGGTAACATCAGCATGGTTTCTTCAGAAGCAGGAATATTGCGATAATCTCTACTCTTCTCTCTGTTAATATATGGAAATATCCCCAAAGGAGAAGTCTAAGGCCACTGCAGTCAGAGCACTACATTGAAGTCTTACCTCCGTTTCCTCCCCCTCTTTATGATCAAGGATCAGATTTGGACATATTTGTCATTCAATACACGTGAAAATGGAGGGATGACAGCTTGCTCAGGAGTTAGAGCTCAGGCTTTAGAACCACAGCGCAGCCTTACCTACTCACACAGCCCCCACCCCTGCACTCAGCTCCGCCTGCCCCATCCGGGCCACTCACTGTAGTCTGGACACTAAAACAGGTGCTCCTCAGTTCTATTCTCACCAAGTTCAGCTCATTATAATCTAACGTCTCCTTCTTTGATTTACAACATAAAGCAAATACACTTTGAATATTTAAAAAAGGAATATAAGCAAATCACCCAGCCTCTAACTCCCAGGAGAAAAACAAAGTCATCTAATAAAAGTCCCCTCGCCTCTCATTTCTTCACTTTCTCTCTCTCTCTCCCTTCGAGACCAAAGACCCATCAGCGCTAAGTGTTTCTACTTCAGTTTCTGCAATGCAGTTTCCAGCTCACTGCCTGCTACTTCTGGAATTCTCGGACACCCTGAAACTGTCCTTATCAATGATAAATTGACCATTCTTCATGTGAACTGGAGCACTTTTGAGAGTGAAAGATGGGCTACTCTGGATGGCACACCATTACAGTAGAAATTAAGATCTACTTTGGCAAGCTGGTATCAATAAGAATCCTTCAAGCGGGCGTACCTAGCCCTTGTCAGATTGGATATCTTGAGAGTGCTGCGCACTTTCTTGTAAAGCACGTTTTGCCCCATTGCCTCTGTGACAAGCTCCCCGCTGCCTTTCAGTTGCTCTTTGCCATGATCTTGAGGAACCCTTGTTTGCTCAGTTTCTCTGCTTATCTGGGCCTTCTCAAAGTCTGCCTCTGAAAACGCCGTTGATTCCTGAGGTTAACGATGCTGACCAATACACTCACAAGCAAAACTCAGATTTCTCTTTTGAAGCTTGGGGCCCAAAGTTCTTCTCTGTACTAAACCTCTTCTTTTTGCTTTCCTGCAAATACCAGAAAAAACAATGTACCAAAATCTCCAACTAGCATTTGCCTTAAAAATATTCTTTACCTCTCTTCCATCCCCAGAGCCTGCATCCCGCTACAAATTGTCTCGAAGCTCAGTCCCACTTTCTCCTTCCTCTTCCACAGCTCAGGCCCACATCATTTTGGGCTCACATTTCTGTAAGAGCCTCTCAATCCATGTGTTCCTCCTTTAATCAAATTTACATGTAATAGCCAGCTTTGCTATCCTCACATGCAAATTTGATAAGGTGATTCTTAGGCTTAACATACTTCATGAATTCCTATTTCTTTGAGGGGAGTTTCAGTATGATTTAATTTATGCTAACCTTCTAACCTCTAAATTTTGCCTTAACTTAGCTCTTTGCTAAGTGCTTTTGGTTCCTCAAAAGGGTTGCACCTTCTCCAATATTCTTTCTATGCATTTTCTGTTTTGATCATTCTCTTCTGTTTCCACTTTGATGTATCTCAACTTAAGCCAAAACATTACCCATTCCAAAAATTTCCCTGATTTCAACAAACTCTTTTTAAACATTCCCCTTAAGATAATTCAGGAAACTGCTCAGAATTTCCAATGTGGCAGTCGACACAGCACAATGAAATTGCCTGCTTTTTGCTTTATCTCCTCTTATGGACCACAAATAGCATGAATCATGTGTGTCTGCATGTGTCCCTGGATCTCTAATAGACTAATTCACATATAATCCATGCATAGTATGTGAATAGATATAAATGAACAAATTTTTTGATGGTTAATAACATTTCTGTTGTTCCCCGAAGAAATGATGAACTTCAATTCTCCAACTTATGAGATATTCTACATGTAGGAATGATATTCAGTAGTATACAGCATTAGAAAATTTTAGGGACATACAAACTGCAAAAACTGTATTTGGACAACAATGGTAACTATGCTACATTGAAGGAAGACGTACCCAGATTAGAAAGAATGAAACCAACTGCAGCTCTGAGCTGAGTGGCAAGGTTGTCTCTTTGCTTTGTGGGGCTACCCTGGAGCTGAGGCAGTTAAATTGGTCATTTTGGCCGCTCTAGGAGCATGACAATGAGCTGATTTAGGAGTGGCCATCTCAGAGCTACCCCTTGTGAAGGGCCTCTGAATCTGCTTGCAGTGCTGAGCATCCACCCACCTGGGTACTTCCGCCCCTCACAGGTGCTCTGCAGGGCAGTTCACTGCAAACACAGAAGGAAGATACTTGGTCTGTAAGAGTTAGAGCCCTTCTTCAGCTGACTCATTTTAAGAGCTCAGCTTAGCAATGGTGCTGAACACTGCAAATCAGGAAGAAGTCAAATCAAGATCTAAAGAAGCTGAGTAACTACTGTCTGTGTAAAGTGACTAAATCAATAACTGGGAATGATCGTGGCAGTACTTGAATCTGGTCTAAAGCCCCCAAGAAGGATACTTTTGATTTTTTACATTCTCTAACAACACAGCCATGTAGTGCTTTATAATTTGCAGCTTGCACACAGTGATCACATGTGTTATTTCATCCTTTGAACTCTGTGAGGTAGAAGACGATTTTCCAGGTTGAACAAACAAGAGAGTTAACAAACGCAGAGACTAAACACTTTCGTCCAGTATCATAAGGTTTCTTAACATTAGAGCTGAAACCCAAGTCGGGAACTGCATGAAACAATCCACCTTGCAGAACGCCCATGGAGAAAGGATGCTCACATGTTTGCGGGATTGCATTCAGATAGATGACAACCTAATTAAATAATCAAAAATAGCAGAAGTGGGCTGGAAAAGAGGGGGCGAGGGGTGAGAAATCAGGTAGCAGAACAGGCTTGGAATGTGTAAGGAACCGGAAGGGACGATGACAAATGAGCCTCATGCTGGAGAAAAGGAATGCCAGGTTAGCCATCACTCACCGGGAATAAAATGCTTCAATTACTCAACGTCGGTTTGGATTTCTCTCTGCTTTCCGTGGCAGCCAGATAACAGCAACCTTCCCAATCAATCCAGCTCTGCCAAAGAACTGCCACTGTCTCCTTCCAGAGGGTCAAACCACAATTGCAGCACTTCTACAAATCTCAGCACTAAGGAGCCAAAACTCTGTCCTGTCCTGAGTTCCACTCATGCACCAGCAGCATCTCAGGATCCAAAAGCAACTATTGTGACAAATATTCTTCAAAACCATTGTGAAAAATAGCAAGTATAGTACATCATTTCTAAATGTATGAGAAGTGAAGTCACTGTGGGAATAGACAGTGTAGAAGAAGTAGAAAAGAGATTAGCACGTGTGTGTGTGTCTCTGCACATGTCTTAATTCTTATTAAATATTTTAGCTTAATATATGTACTACTTGAAGAAAAGCATAAAAATCCATCTTAATAATTAAAACAAAGCAAATGTAGAGTATAAATGAAAGTTTAATGCAGTACCTAGACAGAGAGTGAGAAATCAACTTGGTGTTGGCCTACAGAGCAGTCTATGGGACCACAGTCTTGAAGGAGAGAGGAAATGGAATCATGGGTAGCAGTTTGAGGAAGAATGATTTGTAAAGATGTAAACCCTTTTCCTTTCCAGTGCTCTGCCCACTCCGCCAGTCACTCACCCATTGGGCTGCCCAGTTAAGCAACATTTACTGATTCCCCAGCCAATCAGACCCTCAACAGGCATATCTGTGTGTGGAACAAGACCTTCGAGTCTCAGGTCCTGTGAAGTTCACTTTCTAATGAGAGAACTCATTAATATATAAGAAAGTACATAAACAATATGATATATTATGGTGATAAATGGCGTGAGAGAAAGGAAGCAAGGTACGGAGATGGGAATGCCTGCTGGGCATTGTCTAACTTGATCAACAAGGTGTGGGCAGCAAATTCTGAGGTGCCACCAAGAATCCTGCCTTTATGTTGTCGCTAAGTAAAATGTATCTCCTGTAATATTTTGGGGACTTGCTAATGCAGTGGATTTTATACCTGAGGTTTTGTTATTTTGCAGATGGGAAAGAAAACATGTTTTAATTTAGTGAGTACTTTAAAAGAGATTGAAGGTGGCAGAGACACTCTGCCCTCTTTCTGGTTTAGAAGAAAGCAGACACCTACATTGTGAGCTCTCTGTGGGGCCAAATAACTAGTAGCTGAGGTTGGTTTCTAGGAACAATGACCCTGTGTGTCTGCCAGTGAAACATTAGTTGTGTGTCCTACAGCTACCACGAACTGAATTTGCCTAACAGCCTGAACGGTCTTGGAAGAGGACACTAAGCAACAGATGTCTTTAAGCCAGCCAATGCCTTGATTTCAATTCTTAAGACCACCAAAAGAGAATCTACTTAAGTGTGTCGAGATTTCAAATCTCCAGAAACGGTGAGATTAAGAACTAATATCGTCTTCCACCGTAAGTTTGTTGTAATTACAAAGCAATAGAAAACCGGCGCTGACTTAATGGAATAGTTCTTGGTTTTTCTTTCCCAAATAGCTTGTTAGTACTCCTCACCAGATCTTAGCATGCCAAAGCTTCCGGAGCTTCACTTCGAAGGGAAAAGGCATAGAAGTCTGAACTACCAGATGTTTATCTGAGATCTTTCTATAACGGCACCAGAAAACCCCTGATCACCTAGAGGATGGTTTTTCACTGTGCGTTGCCCTCCCTGAGCCGTGAACTACCGCATGTTGAGGATTGGGTTAGTCGCCAACACAAGGAGCCTAACAATGCCCTAGAAACACTCCTTACTTGAGAGGACAGGAAGTTGGCTCCGTTGGCTCAAAGCTCCTTAGTGTAATGACATTTTATGGCTCTGTATGACAACCCATTGCTCCCAAATGAAGGGAGGACAGCAGAAAATGAATATTTTATTGGCTCCTCTACAGTGGGCATGGCCTGAAGTAAAAATATATGTTGTATGACATTCATCTTTATGAAATGCATGCTCCCTTATCATAAAAGGGATCCAACGATTCATCTTTTTCCATGTCTCTCAGTCATAATGATAGTAAATAATTGTGGTCATATCCTCAGATGGTCTGTGTGCCAGGAAAAGTTATGCTCAAGTAGTAACCTTTCCTCTACTGTAGACAGAAATTATAAACATGATAGCTGGAAACCTGCTATTAGATTTTTCTCAGTCAGGTGAAGAATTATTTTTTAAAATGATTATCAAGAATTTTTGTGAAAAATGACTTCCAAAATATTGATGTCTCAGAAAAAATTATCTGTTAAATGTCTCAAATATTAAAAACTCATTTTCCTGAAAATGAAATTGTAAAATACCACTCATTATCTGGAAGAAGCTGTGAGATTTTCAAGTGGGTGAAAAATAGCAAATAAATGGTAGAATAAAGTCAAAGGAGGCAAAATAGTATGCAAAAAGTTGTAGTCAGGTTGCATGATAGGCTGATATTTCAACTGGGACACATCTTGATTATTATATATGATTCACATACTGAAATATCCTATGCAATATGTTAAATTCTGCCTTTTACCTTGAATTTTCTAGATAAAAACATTATTTTCATGAATCTTTGCATCATTTAAAATAACCATTCCTTGTCGAAAATTCTCTTTTTCTCCCGTGTCACCCTCCAAGTTCCCAATTTTCTCCTTGTATTTTAGCTGTTCATTCTTATTTTGTCCTTCTCTTCTAAACAACCATTTGCTTTTCAAGCTGCTTAGGACTTGTCTTCAAACACGTTTACTTTTCACTCTAGATCCTCTCTACTCCCATCACCTCAATTACAAGTTACATTAGGAATGTAGTTGCAGTGCAGCTGCTGTGTCTTCAGGTGCGTCATAGCTTCCAGGTGTCTTTAGCAAATTCCAGCTGCCATAACAAATCACCACAGTCTGGGTGGCGTTCAAACAATAGACATATTTTTCAGAGTTCTGACGTCTGAACTTGTAAGATCAGGATACCAACATGGTCTGGTTTGGGGCATTGTCCTCTTTAAGTGGTGAACTGTTGGCTTCTCATTGAAATCTCACGCGGTAGGAAGAAGGCAAAGGTGTTCTGGCATTTGATTATTAAAGCACTAATTCCTTTGGGCTCAATTGCTGTCATGACCTAATCATTTTTCCTAAAGGCCTATCTTCTAATACCATTATTTGGTGGTGGTGGTTAGATTTCAATAAATAAACATGGAGAGACGTAAACATGCTGTACCTGGCACCAGGCAGAAAGAAAGGGGAAAGGTACCTAACGTGATCCCAAGAATACAGATTTACCATGAAAGCAAGCGCATTCCCTGCATTTCCTAGAAGGGTTCCTTTTGAGTGTCACTGGAGCAATCTGAGTCATAACCAATCTGCTATGTTAGGGATTCTGAGAAGTGAATTTTTATTTGAGTATATCATCTCTTCAACTGAAATCAGAGTCCTGTTAGCAGAAAAAAAAAGTGGGAAGGGAATATTGACTCCCAATTCTGCACCTTCATTGATCTATATGTGACTACCTAACTAATGTGCCAGTACGTTAATACGTTTAATCAAATACCTTGGAACAGTTCAAAAGTACTCACCCACAGAGATACTCTGTATTCAGCTGCTTCAGCCCTCATTTTTCCATTGGTAGGAAGAAATGATTCTGCTAGCAATCTAGTTAAAGCTTAGACATCATCTTTGCTTCTTCCCTTGCTATTTTTCTCCACCCAAAATTACCAAGTCCTGTCTCATCTTGACTACATCTACTTCATTCTAACCCACATCCTTCCTCCCTAGTTCAATCTACCATTCATAATTTTGCCTAAAATAATTCCTATCTTCCTCATTTCTTTCCACCATTGTTTCTTGTCACTGATAAATATTTCATGTTTACTTCTAGTAACTAAAAAACGTGAATATGATCCCAACTTCCTCCTGGCTGAAGTTAATTAGTAGTTCTCTTGTATTACTGAAACTTTGAACCATTGATCAACAGCTCCCTTTTCCCTATCCAACCTAATCTGACAAATTTGTTAATTAGCTCAACTTAATCATTCTACAGTGTAAATATTTATCAAAACATCACATTGTACCCCATACATACATATATTATTTCCCAATTAAAAGTTAAAACTCACAAACCAGCAACAACATAAGGCAGCTTTTAAAACACTATGGCTTTACAGCTCCTGTCCAACAAATCCTTAGTCTTTTCTCTAGACTCCTTCACACTATTTCTTAGTCTCTTCATTTAAACTGCGTGAGGTTTCCCTCAGTCTCGAAACACGGTGTGCAGCAGACATGCTTTAATAAACTATTGTTAAAACTAGGCATACCTTGCTATATTCAATCACTGTATGCATCGGTATTGATATAATTGTATAATATTTGCTTTAACTCACTTGTGACTTTCGTTCCCAGGGAAGCCTTGAGGACATAGTTTAAGCAAGACTCCGTATTTTGTTTCCTAACCCTCCCCCTCAATCACACAATGTCTATACACACATTTTCAAAATGAGCAATGTAGACTTTGATGAAAAATTGTGAGGAGAGTCATGAGCTGACTTATACTGAGCACTACATAGGAAACCACTTAGGAAATGCATCGAGCGACCTGCGGGAATTGTGTTGCCTTCCATCCAAGTTAGTCCTTTGTGATTCAAACCTGAGGCTATCCATTAGATTTTTAATCTCTTTCTTCCCCCTTGATTTCCAACCTTACTGTACATTAAGCTCATCCAGACATTCGTGACCTTTTTCCATGTTCACATTTGGACTCTGGGCCTACGGATGTGACTCAATGTCCCATGTCTGTCGGATGTTTAAACTTCCATGACTTAACACTCCATCTTCTTCTTTGTAACCTTCCTTGTTGCTGCACCATAGACGTGGCCTTCGCTCACATTTTGCTTCTGCCAAGGTGATGAAGGGCTCAGCCACACACACTATTGAAACGTACTTACAGTTTTACTGTTTTATTTTAACTGAAGTTTATGAAATGTTATTCTAAAGAGGTATATCGTATTGTACTCAATGCTTCTAAATACAAATTTCTAAGTTCCAAATTATTACAAATCAAATAACAATTAATAACACAAAGTTAAAAGATTTCTTTAACTATTTTTTGATGACAAATAATTTCTGCACCATGATGGCAAGGGTGGTAATTCACTCAATAGAATTTGTCTCTATACTACCTAATATAACAGTTATTTAATTATTTTTATTTTAGAAAGAAACGGCATCTTTAAAATAAGGTTGTTTTTTATTAAAAGGTACTCTTTTTATTAGTATGTATTTGTGATACACCATAGTTCCATCCAACTTGAGGAACTGGTACCCATGTGTATGGCATCTTTATCAGTATTATTTCTCTTCTGCCTTCTCACCCTGTCACCCCTTCCTCCATCCCCTCTCCCTATTTATTTTTCTTGCTTTTCATGAAGTCAATAATTTTTTTGAGATACAAAACATCCACTATATGTGAATATCAAGCCAAGATGTAGACTGGAGATGCCTCATTGGCTGTAAGTTTTAAATCTAAACACAGATTGAGGCAAGTTGATAAAGAACTCTTCAAGGTGGGGAAGCAAAAGATGCAATTATAGATTACAGTGTGGTATCAAAGGATTTTGAAGCAATTTTTAAGGAAAATTAAATAAAGATATCATAAAATACCAATGTTGAAATTAATAAAGTTTGGGATTGTTAAGATGAACTGTCCTGATGAACGAATGTTGCAGAAGGAGGTGTAGTTGCTCATGACAATATGTCTCAGGAGGTTGAGCAGAGGTATTTTTTACAGTCCTGGCAAAGCACAATCTACTCGTCATGCTTTGGAGTTGAGACCATAAGACTTAGAGGAAAATTTGTTATTAAATTGCAAATGCAGGGATCTTTATCTAGAGCTGATTTCAATTGAGAACTGAGGACAAGTGACATGTTATTTATCTTTCATCCCTTGGTTATTTGCATTATTTATTTTTTCTGTCACCGCTTTTTTCTCAACAAGTTTTTTTACATGCAATTAAAAGATAATATTTTCATAAAATTTCCTATCCACCCATAACATGACTACAACTAATTTTTAATACTCTTTTCTATAACATCCTTTTGCAAGAATACTCATAACTGTATCCATACAAATGGTTATATGCATGGCATTATTTTCCTTACTGTCTTTTTGTTTTCTTCCACAACACACATTTTACTGGTAAATATTTTTAATTTTGCTTTTGAAATATATCTTGAGTTTGGTCATTTCTGGTGTCCACAAACTCACCCTCACATAGGAATAATCAAAATACTTGACAAACTGTTAAATTTTTAAAATTCTGAAAAAATATTTCCATACTGCCATTAGTTTTCCTGAAACTACTCTTCCAACTCACCTATTCTGCTGTTACTTCCACTTCCACCATGTAGCAAGTTCTCTTTCAAGAACGACTTCATAAGACCTGATGGAAATGTGGTGAACGCTGCTGTTGAGTGCTGTCAGTGGAAAGTCAGGCTTATTAAAATAAGGTGGAGTCTCACCAGCCTTTTCCATTGAGGAGAGGGGACTCGCCATGTGACCTTTGGTGCTTTTCCAAGGTCAAAATAAACATAAAAAGTAAACGTTTTGAACTGATTCAGAATGTCAGGGAAACGATGCCAGTGCAGAGGACTCCCAGAGCTGTTCAAAATGTGGGAAGTACGCTGGGATGTGGGCACTTGAAACAGGGGTGGGGCTTTCAGGGAGATTCATGGCAAATTTTTTTTACTGTAACTTTTATAATTTGAACATTCATTGTACATTGAGCTTGCATCTCTTAATTACTGTAGTTGCCTCCTTCCTACTGGGGTTCCTGACTCTGCCCCTTCACAAGCAGGAGAAGGATTCTGATAAAAGAGAAAGAAAAATCCTGCCACTTGCCTGACTGACACTCTGTGTTTCCTCCTCATTTAAAACAAAACAAAGATTCAACATTTTCCCTGGCTTGACCTCCTGCTACTTACTGCGGGACCCTGTCTCTGTCACTACCCCACGTCTTAGAACTCCAAGTGCACAGAACCCTGTGTTTATTCAGGGCCTCGAAGAAGCAGGCAAGATGCTGTGACATGGAAAGAAGTTTGTTGTGAGAAACCGTCATGGATAAACATACCTATCAGAAAAGGTGGTGGAAGAGATGGTACTCAGGAACTACCGACTGGAATAGAGGAAGCGGAGCTCCTTTCCTGACTTGGACATTTTAAAGTGTGAATTCGCAAAAGCATAGAACAGGGACTCCCGGGAGAGTCACAGAAGTTAAAAGTTTCTGAGGGCTGATCAGTGCTAATGCTGGAAGGCCAGCTGGGCATGCTGGACGCAGTGATGAAAGTTAGGATTCTATCTTTTCACAGAGCCTGGAAGATAGAGCTTCTATCATTCCTGATTACATTTCAAAGAAATGGCTCTCAGGTCCTCAACGAAGTACGTAGAAGCTGTAGGAGATATATATTCACAACTCTGAGGACTTTTTAATAAATGCTCTATGAAAAAGAAGCCAAGAATCTGCCACATGGCGTTGGGTAAGAACAAATAGTAAATGTTGTGAGAGGGCCGTGGCAAGCTTTCTAAGGCAAGCATTTATCAGGGAGGGGTGTCTGAGACTATCCGAGAAACGTGGCCTATCCTGAGAAAAACCACGTCATCTTTCAGTCCTATGTTTGGGCAGAGTCACTAAGCGTTGACAGCTCTGTAGTTCCCACAATGCCTGGGAACCCAACACAGAAAGTGGGAGTAAGTGAGAATAGGCTTCCCACTGTGACAGAAGACTGGTATCTGTGAAAGGAGAGAAATAAGAAAAAAGGGTAGAGTTTGAATCATGTTTCATTTACTCTGAGTCTTCCAATTAAAGTCATGTTTTAGAGGAGTCATCTTGCCACAGGAAAGGGCCTGCACACCTTTCCTCACTGTGCCTGCTCAGTCACCATGCATGAGCAGCCTGTGGGGCCCCATAGCTCAGTATGGATGCTGTTGTGGTTAGGATCTGGAGTGTCCCCCAAAAGTCTCATGTACCTTAATGTTATGAATTGTCTATGGAGCCATGTGATGTTGGTGGATTGGGGTCTGGTCTGGAGAGGTGGATTACAGTTAAGTTAGGATTAACGGTATGTAGTGGCCACACCTGGGTGCAGGAGGGACTGGTTACTGGGCAGAGACCTGAAAGGATACATAAGCTGCCCCTGCCTTCCTGGAGGATGGGACTAGTCTCAACTAGCCTCAGCTTGTCTTCCTGTTTGTCTGGGGAAGCTGCCTCCACCTCTCTCTCTGCCATGTACTTCGATTGTTGCCAGCCACCCCTGAGTGGACTGTGAGCTAAAATAAACCTTTCTTTTCCTGAGTTTGTGGGTGTTGGGTATTGAGTCACAGCAATGAAAAAGTAACTAAGACAGATGCGGTGGTGGATCCAGAAGGGTCGCAGGCAGGACTGTGGCCAACTGTTGCCGCACAACAGGAAATCCAAGTGGTAAGTGCTCATGGCCGCCACACTCCGTACGGTTGCTCTAGCACTTACTCCATGCTGGTTTCCAGCCCGGGGTTTTTCTCTGGGTGGCTTCTCTGACTGGGCCACTCTAACACTGATACCTACAGGGCTCCTTCACTTTAGAGTCCTCCACACTCACGCAGATACCATATTTTGTTTACCCGATGATGTTTTCTTCTCCTTAGCATTAATTACAACTTAGCCCACCGTATGCTTTATCATTTATTGTCTGTCTTCCCCCGCAAGAATGTAAGGGACCTTTGTTCAGGGTATAATTATCTTCCCAGCCTTGAGAATGGTATTACAGCATGAAGCACAGTAGATGGTTCATGAATGTCTGCAGAGCAAACTGGTTGTAATGAAAGCAACGTGATCCGAGACTGTTCACCACAGGGCCTTCCATCTTCGTTTAAATCTTTTCAAAATGCCTTTCAAAGAAAGAGATAGGCCTGGTGGCATAGGCATTAATCCCTGCCCTCTGGGAGGCTGAGGCAGGAGCATTATGAGCTCAAATCCATCCTGGGCAACTTAATGAATTAGAGATAATCTGCTTCAAAATTTAGAAAAAAATTAGAAAGGTGGTGAGCCGAGGATATAGCTCAGGACGAAGCACTGAGCTCTATGCCTAAGACCATTCACAGAGAAAACATGCTGTATCCAGTAAAGCAAAGGTTAACTTCCAAGTAAGTGACAAGTGGGATTGACAGCCTCTTGAAAAGAAAAATAAAAAGTAACCCTGAAAATATAAAACCGATTTCCTTTGAGGATCTTATTCTAGGATGATTAGAAAGGGTCAGACGCAGGATAGCACAGCTCATTTCCAGGCGACTGCTCAGTTTTATGCTTTACTTTTCCAGATCTGTGAGGTTTTGCACAGTCTAGTTTACTAGGTTGTTAAAAAGGAAAGAAAAATCTATTGAATCCTGAGCAGTTGCTCCACAGAGCAATGCCCTGTGTTTATTGTTACTACTTCACGATCTGCTGACTCTCTGAACCACAGTACAAATCACTACACCATTTAAAATTCCAAGAATTCTCTAATAGCTGACTTGCCATGGTAATAGAAAAAAAAAATCCAAGAACATTTGGAAAAAGCTTTTCTCCTAATCTCCAGAGCAAAAGACACAATGCAAAAATGGTCTTTGCCAGACCCATGAAAATTAAACAACGACCTCTGGGCAGAAATGTTTCACTCTCAGATTCTGTTTTCAGCTTCTGAAGTAAAGCTGGACCAAGACAGTAAAGTACGCTTGACATGTATACTGCCGGTCTGTTTACGAAACCTAGTTTTATCACAACACAAATAGATAAATAATAGAAGCCTATAACGCTTGTTTCTGAAATAACAGTTCAACGGAAACTTGGTAGGCAGGAAACCAAAGATGAACGATCTTTCATAAACATGGTTTTATAACATAATCTGTTCATATAAACAACTGGCAGCGTATCCTTTTAAGATTCATATTAGCCAGGATTTTCAAAGCTGCGATGAATGGATTGAATTTCAGACATATTTCCCAATTTTGTCTTGTTTGGAGAAAACATCTGTTAACTGTATGTAAATGAACAAGACATTCTGTTCTTTTAGGAACGCAACAAAGAGTCTGAAGAGAAGGCCAACCGGGTGAATAAGGAGATACAGCTTGTTCAAAGGAAAGAAATAATGTCGAAGAAGAGATATTATAAAGATGCCCAGTGGTTCTTCCCTTAAGAGTTTTCCCTTAAATGAGCAATGGCTATTTCCCTTTGATTCAAAGACTGTCTAGGGCTTATTGCTTTTTTTTTTTTTACCCCCCTTTACTTGATCATCAGACAGACCAAAGTTAGAAAACAGATTTGCCTCATGGAAGAAGTGCGCAGCAGACAGCAAGCGGCGGCGAGCCCACGAATCCAGTTCAGTTAATATTTCCACATGTCTGGCAAATACCCTTGGAAGCCAGGAGTCCAGACAGTGTGAAGCAGAGGCCTCCGCACGTGCCTTCCCTTTCTGCTCTGTTTGGTCTCTTCACACCAGTGAGGCTGGTCGTGCACAGGCTGATTGTAGAGGAGCGGAGTTTGGTGGGAGGGCAAGGGAGCCGCCTGCGTGCGCTCTTAGCAGGTGGCAGCCTGGACTATGACGTCGGCTGGAAACATTCTAAAGACAAACTGCCCTCGCTTTACACACAGACCTTACAAATATGGTTTTGTGACTCAAAGAACACTGTCATTTCCTTAAATCCTAATTCTTAAGGGAAAATTAACATCATCACGATGCTTAGGAATTTTAATCTTTATTCATTTCACTTACATAACTCAATTACTCTTGGCTATTCCATATGTGAAGGTTTTTGTACCATAAGGTTATAGCTCCTGATTTTGTATAAGAAAAATAACACACAGTAGGTCTGAAAAAATAACACTATCAACAAGTATTACTGAAACTTAATTGATATCTCCCATTTTTATCCTTTTAAGAAGATTTAAAAGTAGAATTGCCTTAGAATAATATTTTTCTCATCATTCCGTTTAAACTGCGCTGATCTATTTTATCAGTGCCCTGTCAACTTTATGAACATTTCTGATAAATATCTCTTCCATTTTTCATTCCACTTTTTCTGGTGGTTGTGATCCTCAGCAATAATTTTACTTAGGGCCCACAATACAAGGAGTTCTGCTTATGAGTTTCTGCTTTGATCCCATATTTCCTACGGTTAGATGGATGTTCTTGTGTGAGTAATAGAATCTCCCTAAATTATATTTTCATTTTAATACTGATGAACTTACAGAAACTCTATTTTAGTAGTTACATACCAACATATTTAAGCTGAATTTTTGTCTGCTACTTACAGTTCTTAGTTTTCCATTATAATCAAATGCTCTCCTCTGAAACAACTGCATGGATGATTTTAAAACAATATTGACAGCAATGGCAAAAACAGTCAAGGAAAGAATATGTACAAAGCACATGTAGTACACAGGTCTCTTTTCCCAGAAAACAAAGAAAGATAAGATTTACATGGAAAGGGAGGGAGCAAGAGCTGATGCCTGGCTGTTCAGGCATGTGCTTTTCAGGGTGTGTATATGTGCTTATGTTTGTGGAGCTCAAATTTGTTCGCTTTGAAATTCTGCTTTTATCAGTGACAACCTAGAAGTACTGGGAATAAAAATCATCCTTCTCTGCCCTCCGGGAAGTACCTGCCAATCGTATTACACAGCAATAGGCAGACTGGGGTCCGATCTGGCACCATCTTTGTCTCAGCTTTCCGTCTTGTCTGCAGTTAGTCTTGATTATCCAAGCCTGGCCCTGGGTCATCATCTTAGTCTCTTCATCCGAAACCGATACCCCTGGTCACCGCACTTAATTCAACCTTACGTCTTGAACACAGATCCAGATTTCTTTGTGAAGCATTTTTCCACCGCATGCTTCCACTTTTCACAGGGAACCTTTGGGTCCTAATCGCAACTTGCTCTTTTAGAATCTTTACCCTTCCCAGTGCCAAGGATTTTTAAAAAAATAAATGATGAGATATTGATGAGTATAAATTATATAACATTTCTTTTTACTTCTTGATTTTCTAATTTATATCATTGTGAAATTTTCAACTCACGGTCCATTTATTTTTGGATTTTATGGACATACCTCTCTCTGACATGATTGATGTAGTAACTAAGATGTTTCACGCTATCATCCTGTTTACATGATAGTCTTATCAGTCTAACAGTCATTTTTTTAAATTTATTCTGTAATATATTGAAGACATCCAGGCAAACGAGGTGTGTTTGTAAACAGAAAAAAAAAGCAAATTGGTTTTATTTAAACTGTACTTATGCAGATGAATAACAAGGAACGTGATTAGTACAACCAAACTGAAGAGAGCTCTCAATGGGGAGGTCGGAAGTCTCCATTTTATTCTTGAAGAAAGCAAGATGACCAAAATGAAACCGAAATTTAGGAAAATTGACCCACCTGACATAGGAGAAGAGCATGCACAACAAAGAAACTAGAATAAATATTAGTTATGTGAGTCCCAGACTATACTCCATGGATTAATTTTAGGGAATTTATCTTTGTTGCTTCAGCACTTTAATTTTTGAGAGTCTGGATCTGATTTCTTTTTCTAAATTTAGTCATTCTAGTATATTTTATCTGTGATAAGATGGTTAAAATAATTAATCAAGCCAACGTTGTCAACTCAATAGATAAAAAGCCATGAGAGTAAACAATGTGGTTGGAAGCAAGAGCAGAAAGAATCTTTTAAAAGTAGGAAAAATATAAAATTTATTTTGTTGAGGCGTTCTGTTAATGAGTTTACCTGGTGTAATAATTTTTGGATCCAAAAATCATTGCCTGTAACTTGGTTTGATTTCAGGGAAATTTCATAAGCAAAACCCAAATGCATCATTGTAGGAATAATGACTACTCATAATAACTTTTTCAGTGATGAATCATGGTAATTACAGGTCCCAGAGACCTCTGTTTCAATTTGAACAACATAAAAAAAGTTTTCCTACAGATCAAAGATGACATTTTGGTGATGGCTGGGACCTGCATTATTTCAGTAATTATTACTGTGTTTTGGTTTGTTGCTGCTAGCAGGTATTTTTGAAAGCAAATATTCCACTCTGTGACCTTGGACAAAGTACTTGAATTATTAAGATTCTTGTTTACCAGGAGATACAATAAATTTAAATAATTCTTATATTAGTGTATAGTTATTAATGCTAGATTATGACACATACTTTCACATAAAATAAAACTATAAATTTCTAACGAATATTTGATAGGTCATGTTGAAGGTTCTGGCTTTACTCAGTGAACACATTTACTGAGAAGTTGCTTTATATGTGATGTGGCTTCATTACTTCAAAACAGAAAGGTGTTCAAAGGCCACCTGCCTTCTAACATCAATAACAGAAGATTTTTCTGTTTCTGAATTTTATTTTAGCCTGTATAGTGCTAATTTTATGCTTTTAATGGATATATTCCATGTCTTATTTGTGGACAATTTTGGTTTTTAAAAAGGAGCCCCTTTGCATTTATGTTTTACATAGAGTAAGAGTGATCTTCCAATGACTTCCTTAAAACAATTCTGAAATTACTTATAAGGTTTATACTTCATGGACAAAACCCTAGACGATGATTTTTGTATAAGTTGTGTTTTTAAAATTCTGGTGCTAAACTGAAGGTCAAAGCAAACCTACAAGTCTAGGTACTAAAACTCTTGGTTCCTTAAAACAACTGTCAGATTCGTAAGAGCAAATTTGCCACAAAGCTGAGACACAGATTTACCTTCCACAGTAGTGCCAAGTCTTTCCTGGGAAGGTCTTCAGAAATATCTTCATATAATCTTGTGAAAGTTGCCAATGCTACGTTTAATTCTGATGGATCAATTTCACTGCCTCTTTCCATCTTAACTCACTTTCATCTTACATCACCTACCTCCTGAAAACAAGGAAGCACCCAAGGACATTTTTGAATTCTAGCAGAGCATAAATTAAGTCAGGGATGCTGTAGTTTGGGTTTGGTGCTACGTGTTTATTATGTATCTCAGTCATGTCTGGGATAGAGTCAAGTTCTAGCCAGCTATTCCAAATGCAGAAATGGCTTCCAAGAATGTTTCTGCCATACACTGTGCCAAGTCACCAAGCATCAGGTTATCGAACGTGCTGGGCAGGAGTTTGTCCCGCCATGTGAGCATGAATCATGTTTCAGGCTCTACCAAAAAGTGGATAGATCTGGAATAAAGCTTGATGTTCACAGAGACAAACGGAACTACACAGATTTCTTTCAATCATCAAGCACGCAAAAATTTTTCCCCAATTTTATTGATATGTATAAGTGCAAAATTCAAGGTTACAATGAAGTTGAGCATTTTGTGCACATATGTATCTTGTCAAGGTGACAAGGGCTTTCCCACTCTCCTTTTGTCCTTCCCCCTACCCATCCCTTCTTCCCTCCCCACCCTACCACCCTGGCTCACTTTGTTTTTGGTTTTAAGTTCCATGAGATAGTTGTGATCTGGGTTTCTCGTATCAGAGAGACCAAAGATTTTTTTTAATGTGTTCATTTCAAAATAGGAGTTCCTTTCTGTCAAGAATTTTTAACAATGTGGTGTATAATTACATATATGTGTTTATAATATTCCACAAATTCAATAAGAACCATTTCATATGAGGAAAACTTGACAGAGCCTTTCTTAGAGTCACAAAAATAAAGATAATAAAATAAATGTTACCATCATATTTCCAATAACAAGATCGCAAGGCTAAAAGTCAAATTTTCTAAGATTTTTATATATTTTATTAGTCTCACTGGGAGTATCAATTTTCTAGGCTATAACAGCCAAGGGATACAACTACGTAACCTTACAACAATAAGCATGTACTATTTCATAGCTCTAGAAAAGTCTTAGAAGTCTGCAATAACGTGTGGGTAGGACTGTGCACCTTCCAAGTTCAAGAGAGGGTCCTTTTTTGCCTCATCAGACTTCTGGTAGCCCCAGATACTCCTGTTGCTGCAGCCTTGTTCCTGCCTCTGCCTTATTTTCCAAATGATATTCTCCTGGTAGTTCTGTGATTTCACACGTACACTCGTCATATTGAACCAGGGACTCACCATACTTCAGTGTAATCTCATCTTAGCTAATCGCATCTGCATCAACCGTAATTTTCCCATCAAGATAATGTCTGAGATACTGTTTGGACATCACAACTTCTTGGAGAGGGGCACAATTTAGCACATTAGATTAGATGGAGAAAACACTATATTATCTCTCAGGATTCTGACCATTCAAAAAATGTTACTTGGTTCCTATACAAAAGGATCAAGAATATACAGGTAAAACATTAGGGGTAAGAGAGAGGGAAAAAAAAAAAACAGAAATCAATGAAACAGGTGTATAAGGCACTTAATTATGGGAGTAATGATTTTCAAATTTCTCATTCACTGACCTCAGAACTCTGAAATCTCCAGAGATTCAGGGGCCTCCGACATGTAGAGATGATTATTTATTAACTTAGTCGCTAGCTCCCTTTGCCTTCCCCTGGCATGGGAATAGGGCCAGAGGTCCTAAGCTTTCTGGTCATGACTTCATGACGTGGTGTTTCTGGCAACTCTCTAACCAGCATCCCACCAAGAGTCCCACCATTAGAACAAAAGGATACCTGTCATCCAGAAAATTTCAAGATATTAGGGCCTCTGTGTAATAACAAGAGACCAAGACCATCCCAGGCCAGCCTGGGCTCCATGGTGAGTTCAGAACCATCCTGGCACAGAGTGAGACCCTGTCTCAAAAAAAAAAAAAATTGAAAAGACACAAAGACCAAAATGTACAATTTTTATTATAACTGACAGTAACACAAATATATATGATGCAAGTTCATTCTTTTATCTTGCCCTTTTTGTATGTCTTTTATTCCTATATTTAGATCTGTACATCTATTGAGATGGATATCTCTTCTACTCCTCTGTGGCCAACCTGTTTTGAAGGCTCGTTTGCCAGGAGCACTTTCCTTTAACTCTCCTGTGTTACAGTTATCTTACACCTGGTGCTGGCTATCACAGACTGTTCCTCTTGTATTGCTTTTATAAGTCGTTTTTAGTAATGTTTATTATTGCTGTCAGTGTGGCGGGGGGCAGGGGGGTGATGGAGATGTATAAAGAGACCATCTGAGCAGAAGAGGGCCTGATCCTTTCCTGGCAGGCAGGAGTTAATTACCAGAATGAATAATTGTTACTGTTTGACCCTCACATTCACAGGGAGTGCTGGATTATGGCTCCTCTGAGCTGCTCACCTGCCCCTGGAGATCTCTCGGACAAGATTTGTGGTTAAGCTATAGTAGAAGACACAGCGGGCTCCACTAGGTGTGGCCCCTTGTTATTGTTTTATTGGCTCAAATCATCATTAATTGCTTGGAAAATGAGGGCTTGATTTGCAAAGACACCTGCAGTGTTTCTAATACTCCTTTTGGTAGTGAAACAAGCTGTTTGCATCCCTAGTTTCCAGAGAATTGTTAGGCTTCTCTGCAGGGCCAGGTTTTAGCATCCTTCATACTGCCAGGAAACAGACACAGTGTCTCTTTTTCCAAACATTTTTCACCTGAGTGGAAAGTCATCTGTCTTGTGAGAGCTGCAACATAAAGCTGCAATGAAAATTTTTGTATGACAAACTGTCGGTCTCTTGTGATTATCTGAGCTTTGCTTTTTTTTTCCTGTTAAAACAGTTTTGTATCAGAAGCATAGACCTTCTAATACTGGTGAAATGTAACTGTTTGGTTTCATTTTCTCTTTTTACTGGGATTGAGGATTGTTTAATTTTTGCTTCTTATGCTGTCATGAAGTGTGTTTGTATCAGGTTGTGCGTGGTCTGTGCATTTATTGGTAAGCCAATTTCAAGTGTTAATTACCGTTTTGTGGCATATCGCTTTGGAGTGAGCCAGCTTGAGATAGAACCATGCAAGGTGGGAAATGCATTTTAATTGATGGCACTGAGGGTGGGCACAGCCAGACATTAGCGGGTCACAGTCACAGTCAGCCACGAGCAGGGAAGGGAGCCATTCTTGAATCCTGGAGCACACATATGGCAACGTGTATTCATTTTGATTACTCCCTAAAAATTCTCGAAAGAAAAATTCTCATCCCCATTAGAGTTATTAGTCGCATAGCAGACTAAAAAAAAAGACCTTTAAAAATTGCCAAAAAGTTAAAAAAATAAAAGCCTAATTCTGACAAATTATTGTAAGGCAGCTGGACTCTAGGCCAAGCTGACCAGACAGAGGGACAGCAACTTGTCAACAGGACCACTGTCCTAATTTGAGTTTGAGAAATGATCATCACACATGTTAGTATTCAATTCTAAAGAAGCTCATTTGTTTTCCTTCTTTGTTTCCTGTGAGGAAAGAGAAAAGTAAAAATTGAGACGCTCTGATTATAAAGGTCAGATGCATTCAAGAATTCCTAGAAGTGGGTGCACTCAGCTTTTCTCTGTTAAGAGCAATCTACCAGTAAAGGCAAAAAGAAATGAGTAGAATGTATAACAGTTGTTAAACTCCACCAATGTAAACAGCTGGGGAAAGAAAGGGACTGAGGGTCTAAGGCTGATGAGAAGTGTGTCTTTACAGGCAAGAGGAGGACTTAAGCACTGGGATGCTTTAGGAAGATCTTCAGTGTACCTGTCCCAGTTACTTATTCATTGCTGGGGCAAGATACACAATTTAAGGGAAGAAAGACTTATTTAACACATAATTTCAAAAGGTCTCACACAGTCCATTCAAGGGTATCTAGCAATGATGGAGGCACACTGCAGAGGTTAGAGACCTGCTCATCCCACCGCAGAGAGAAGCCAAGGGAGCCAGGGGAATCGGGTCTATAGACTCAGGCAAGGCCAGAGCCTTCCCCCAAAGAAGACATAACAATGTGTCTTCTTCCTTTCTTCACTCAGTCCACGCTGCCAATCGGGCCACCCACGTTGAGCACCCCTCCTCAAATCCGGGCCCACAAGTCAGCAGCCCACACTTGACAGCTCTTCCCAAGGCATTCCCCAATTTCAACAAGTTGACACAATCCTTCCAACTGTCGCAATGTCACCGGCGCTGTAGGAATTCATGGAAATGGAAGTCAATTCCCAAATACCTACATATGCCCATGTCAGTCTTGTGAAAGTTTTGTGTAAATTTAGGAGAGCACAGCCCCTGAGTTGGCCCCCTATATGAGTCCCCACTTTTGAAGTATACACAACTTATCTGATAAAAGTGAGGCTTGTATTTAAATGGGTTGGGGCTTTGATCTTGTCTATGTTCCTTCTAGAAAAGTGAGAAACCGGAGATGCTGGGTTAGGCATTTCATCCTTCCACATCACCGTCAAGGGTTGAGTGATACTTGGGATCACTGGGAGCATAAATGAAGAAACATATATTTAGCATGGTACTGGACATGCTTATAGGTTTACTAAATGGTCATACATATATCTATATATATGTGTATATGTTATATATATATTGCTATTTATATGTTATATATTGTTATATATTTATACATTATATATATACTTATATATTATGTTATATATATGTTATATATATTTACTAAATGGTCATACATATATATAAGATAAAATTACACAAAGAAGATCTTTGCTATTGTGAGTATAGAAATATATTTCACACATACATGTAATTTTTAGTATGCCCCCTATTAATAGTATGTTTTATCAAAGAGCCAGTTTTTATGTTCTCTCATATTTTTTAACGAGTGTTCCCACAAAGTAGACTGTAGTTTTTAAAGTCACAATGATACTCTTGGATCTTTACCTTTGGATCCTGCACTGACCCATAATTCTTTGAGTATTTATGCAGATACAGAAAAGTTCTACCTTAGACTTCTCAAAGGAAGTAGCCTACATGCAGCTTGTATTCATTGTAGACACAAGCACATTCTTTGCAAGATCTTATGGAATGTGTAAAGCCATCAAAGTTTTACTGTAAGTGACTCTCATTCCAATCCTTCAGATAACCAGCAAAGATAATAAAAAATTCGTACATATGCTGAATCCAACTTTGTCAATATCACTGTATTACTCACTACGGCTTAATTTATGTGGATAAAAGTTCCCTAAACACTAAATGAAAGCATGTTAGTAAATCACCATGAACAAAGCTCACCATCTTTGTGACTGATATTTCCCAAGACCCCGACCAAGCCTAATGTTTTCTTCCACCATCTTGAATACTTAAGACACTTTTGCACCATTCCCCATCCACTGCCCCACAGGACTGTCAGAATAACACAATGACAAGCTTGCTCACAGAGAGTGCTGTTCCTATAAGTTGCCCCAGCATGAAATAAAATCATAGCTCTTATAATACAATAGTACCTCAAGACCACTTAGCTCTAATCAAGAAAGGCATGTTCAACTTCACCTTAAATCTTAATTGATTAAAGCCCTAAGGGAATGTCAGCCTAGAATTACATGCTATCTTGGATGGGATCTTTTTAAGCTTAAAAACGAACTGATAAAAAATTAAGAAAAATCTCAAAAGCTATGTGCTTCAGCAAGAAATTATCAATATTGATTCATTAACTGTGACAAATGTGACATAGTAATTTAAATGCTGATGACAGGAAAATTTTGTGTGGGAGGTATGAGGTGTCATCTATGTCTAAAAATCTTCTAAAATAAAAGTTTAATTAAGACAAAAATAACTAGCTTAATCTATTACTCAGTTCTATATTCTGAAGAGGAATTTTAAAGCTGAATTTTTACTCCAGTTTGTTTAGTATTAAATTTATAAATATCAGATGTGAGAAGTCCTTAAGCTCTAGCACTGCTAAAAATAATTCCAGTCAGAGTACAAGTGGGATCAGTTATGGTGCACATACACATTATGGTATGAAACATACACAGGACTAAGTCTATTCCCAGGCACTGGGAGTCTATGGGGGAAGTGTCTCATTAAAGTTTCTCACACCCTCCCCTACCACTCATCAAACTCATTACTGCTGGAACCTTACTTGGTATACCTCGGGTCCCCCCCCCCCCCCCCCCCCAGCGCAAGCTTCCTTGTGGGAGTGAGAATTCACTCATAGAGAGGTCATTTGGACAGGCTGCTTTTAGGTATAGGATAACTTGGAAAGCATTGAATAATGCCCTCTTGTGTTCATACCAATATTTCCAACAGAAGCTTGTAAACCTTATGGGCCAATTCTCTCGTCCTTCCCCAGAGGAATACAGGCTAAGTGAAGGAGTGGCCTGCCCTACATCATAGAGTCAACCAATCATAGAGAAGAAAACAGAACAATGGTGACTGGGCAGCTCCAAGGTGGAGGAAATATTAATAATACTCATGCATACCCATCTAAGAGCAAAGGTGTAGATCTGACAGCTGAGCAAAAGTACAGGATTGGTAGATATTTTTATTTCCTCATTTTTAAGGTATATTAGTCCAGTTTCCCACTATGACAATGGTCTTGATGGTGGACAATGTACAAACACAAGAGACCAGTTTAACTCTAAGTGTGCAGACCGGTTGTCTAAAGTGCCTAGCATCAGTCTTCTGGTGATTCTCACACTGAGTCACATCGTGGCAGATGACATCATGTTAGAGGCATGTGTGAAAACAATGACAAAATGAGACAGAAAGCCAGAGTGCAAGGAGAAGCCATGTTGCTCTCTCACACAACAAGTTACTCTCATGAAAACAACCAACTCTCTCCATGAGGCAAGTAGTTAGTTATCACCTCAGAGGATGATGCTCCCAATGACCTAATCCCCTCCCACTAGGATCAAACATCACTGTACCGTACTGAAGACTACATTTTCCAGTGCATGAATCTTTGGGGGACACATGCAACCCATCTCCACAACACAGCATATATACAAACCAATTAATTATTCTGAAGATGATATTAAATCCTTGAGAGTTTAGAGTAGTATTTTTAGGTAGACAGTTGTTTCTGAGAAAAATGATAACTTAGCTTTTTGCTTATCATATACTTTGAAAGTTATTCATCTACCTGAAATGCAGGTGTATCTATAATCTTTCAACCAAATTGCAATTGTTATTGGGAGATTCTTTGATCTTAAATAATGATGAATATTTGATTCTCCAAAACAGAGATGCAACCAAAGCAGAGAGTGAAATTGACACTGTAAATGATATGGGAAGGTAAATGTTATTTTCTAATGTCCCTTTCATAACATATGTCACACGGTTATTGTTTATATTCAATTTAGTAATACCTCTATGTACCACCTAGCTTATTTTACTCTATAGCACTCAATTCTCAGGTTAAATGACCAAGGTGATTGTTATCCTGGGTAATAACAATGAAGTAAAATCTCCCAAGTTGGATAGTATAGGAATTCTAAAATTATATATATATATATATATATATATATATATATATATATATATATATACTTTTTATCAAATGTTGTCTGATAGTTTTTTAAAAGTATACTAGTTTTTGTTTTTTGGGGGTTTTTTTTTAGCCAAAAGCAAGTTTGAACTTATTTGAAATAGTTGAACAAGGGCACCTTAATTTCACAGCACTATAAAATAATTTTACAAGAATGCAACAGATTTCTTAAGTTTAACAGATTCTGTTTCTACAGTTGTTAGAGATATTCCTATTAACTTTCTTGAGATACTTTATGTATCATTAGGGCACTATCACCAGAAATTTATTTTGATAATATTGATAGTTTATAAGACTATGATTTGAAAACAGAAATATTAAAGTCAGATGAGCTATTTTCTACAGAATACACTTTTGATATTTTAAAAATTATGCAAGTAAAATGTTTATTTTAAAAGACAGACTATATACAGGTGTCCCTCTTTAGAAATACATAAAAATAATGGCATGAAAAGGCCCCAACATGAGTGACAGGGTAGAAAGAGAGGAGAGGGTCAGCTAGGAAAGGGGTGAATCTCTGAAAAAGGGGTGAACACAGAAACTCATTGATTCCCCAAACCCCTTGTCTCTTATGTGTGGCATAATCTGGAATTCATGTATTTATGAAATTAAAAAATTAAAAAATAGATGATATAGATTATCAGAAAAAAGAAAATGTTCTATCTATGTGAATGACTTAAAAATTAACCTTAAGCATCAAATAAATATCAGATTCTTTATAATAGACCTTACAATGGAAAGTCAGTTGAATGTAAGTTATGATTTTTTCCAATAAATTGTGTACATATAAAAATAATTAAATTAAATTAAAATAACAAAGAAGTAGAAAATACAAACAAATACAAAAATCATTTGTAATATAGCCATCACACAAATTATTTTTAGTATTTGGTGTATAACTTTCAAGTTTTAAACATATCCATATTATTTATCAACCCAGTAGATCATATTCACTCTTTAGTGTTCAGTGTTCCGAACTGACCCTCAATTTAGCATATCGTCAACTGTTATTATATGGCTAACCATTAAATCCATAACCGATTACTATTTTATTATATTTTCTTATGTTAAGCAGAAGTTTACCTATCAACGTCTAACTGACAAGTAGCCAAGTCAAAAGACAGCATACCAGAAGGATTTTAGGAGCCAGGAAGATGGAAAAGCAAACCTGAAAAACGATCAGGAACCAAGGAAGGCTGGTTGACAGGAGCTGCCACAAGGTCGTGCCACAGGAACACCCTGACACGGACGCCAGGACACTTGCCGCACACACAAGGCAACACCACCATGCCTGCAGTCGTCACACAAGGTTTGCAGCACTGCTGCTTTCGCTGTCATGAGACTTCAGATGGGGGACCACCGTGGTGCGATCCAAGCAAATTGAAAGAGGAAGAGACAGTGCCACTTCAGCATGTAATGTGTCTATCAGCACACCTGCAATACATCTTTAAAGCTAGACAGAAAATCATTAAATGTAAGAAATAGGCTAACAGAAGGTAGCAAAGTTAACTAGAGTTCCTAGTGGAGCCTTCAGACCATCATTGGTAGAGAGAAAAATGAGGCAATTTGAAGCCTCAAATGAGAGGACATGGCTAACAGAGACTGAAAAAAGCAACTTGTCTTAAATATTTGAACATTATCAGTATATAAAAGGAACTCACAATTTTAAAAGAAAAAATGCCCCAGACATGAGGAGCCTCAAACTTGGCTGAGCTCTCTGATAAATAAATAACCTCAGTTAGCAGGATTAGCTCATTTCTAGGGCTTAAGGGTCCTTTAAACCCAGGAAGACCCTCAAGGGAATCCAGCTTAAGATATTAACATTTTTATGTTAAGGAAGATTCTATGTGATTAAGCATATTAAGTATTTTTAACACTGCAGACATTGCCATGACAAAGTAACTCAAATTAAAGCTATTTAACTAAGTAATTGACTTGGCTGAGATTTCAAGTAGAAATTTACTATGATATTAAATGTTAATCTAAGAGTCATCATCTTAAGAAAGAGAATCATTCAGAGCCTGACCCAGGAAGAACTCTGTAATGTGAGGAGATCAGGAGGCCTTCTGGGAGGTGGTTATTAACATAAATAATAACACACTTGCAAAATTTTTCGATAGACATTAATTAAGAACTCCTGACCTCCATTCATTTAATGCCTTAGAAAATATTCTCAGATTTTAAAACAGGCTTGCGATATCTTCATAATAGTAATTTCAAAAATCTATTCCAAAATGTATACCTTGCAATTTTTCCTTATAAAATGCTGGTACACACACTCAGACACTGAATTGCTTGGATTGCCTATGCCTTTGCAGCTAAACTTTGTTTGACCAGGGCTCTGAATCACATCATCTGAGAAGTTACTTTAATAACATGAATGTTTAATTCTTGAAATTGTGATTTGCCATAGTATGTGGGATTCTTCTCTCAATCAGAAAATAATACTCATCAATACTAAAGATATTAAGTCAGTTAAAATTGTCAAATAAGATGAAATAGTTAGCAGGATGTCCTTCAAAAAAAAAGATTCCTAAAATGTTGGTTTATAATTAGAATTCAAAGTTCAGAGAAGAGTAGTGTTTTTGGAGTTGCAGTTACAATGCTTAGATATTCTCTTTGAAAACAGTGTCTTCTGAATAATCTTTTCTGCACAGAAAAACCTCCTTCAGGGGCATCAGAACTGCTCACCTTGATCCCACCAAAACCTTGCATAATGAAGGACTGAAAAACAAAGCAGGATAGCGAGGATACTGACAATAACTAGGGACTGTGGTGAGAATTCACTCTGTATTTTTCCATCAAGGATGCTGATGTGGCTCTTTTTGCTGCCTGCTGAACTTTTTTCAATCCTCTTAACCCTTTTTTTTTTTCCCAACTGGTATCAAGAATTGGACCATGAAACAAATCTATTTTTTAAAAAATTTAATTCGTATTCAAAATCCTCCTCTTCAAATTAGGTCCTAACAGGTCCTAAGAGAAGTTAAACATAATCATGTTATGTTGTCTCAGCCCTGTGGATTTTTTTTTAATGTTTGTTCATTCTCTCAAAACAGAATAGAAACAAAATATAGGTAGGGTCTGATGATCACGACTGACAGTGCTACAGAGACAGGGATTGCCTTTTGCTTTTTGTCATCCTCATCATTGTTTTTTTTTTCCCTAAAATCTGTAACATTATAGTCACCCAGTAAATATTTTTAAGTGACTGAATAATACAATGTGAAACTATTACAGTTTCAGCTAGTAGCTGCCATCCGTCAACTTACACCACCCTATTTTCATGTTCACTGGTTTAACACATTCTGCCTATATAGCTCACCCTAAAAACTGGCAATTCCTAAGTTCACCTCTTGGGGTATGGACTGGATTCTCAGATTGGATCATGTCTTGGAGTCCAAAAGGCAAAACATGCTACTGACCAAACAGATCTGAAGAGTTTTTAAGCAAGTTCAGTCGATACTTTGTTAGCCTTGGCTGGTTTGCTATTGAGGGGATTGGGGGGGGGGGGGGGGGGGGGGGGGGGGGGGGGGGGGGGGGGGGGGATGGAGCTGAGGCTAGGGTAAGCATCTTTGGGATGGGATCTGCAGATGTGCAAAAACGTGGGGCGTTGGAAAAATGTGGGGCGTTGGCTTGAGGCTACCTCACAACAGAAGGATTAGATAGAGAGGGAAGAAGGTTGAAGGTGAGTGATATTTAAGAATCCGTGACAAATCAGTTACACATTCGAACAGATGTGTCATGTGAGTATCACAGTTACCACTAAAAACGAGCAGAATGCTCGCTGCTCCGAGGCTAAACAAGCACCTTACCTGGTGAGTATGTTTTCCAGAGAGCCAATGTGAACTGGTGAACTGACCGAGAAGAAGGGAGCTGTCTGTGGGTGGTTCACTTCTTTCCTGTAATCCTCTTGGGTTTCTTAGCTCAAGAGTGAAGAGAAACAAATTCTGGTTTAAACAGAGAGCACTTGCATCTAGGGCTGTCCGAGCTTCCTAACTCAGTGGTAGACGTAGTCTTTTATTTTTCTCCTTCTTTGAGTTACACAAAACTTCCGCCAACACGAGGCATTTGGAAGGAGCTCTGTGTTTGTGCAGGGATTGAGAGCTTTGTGCAAACGGACCAGCGCATTGAATGTGTCTCCTGGAACTACCAATGTGCTCCATGATTTCACCAAACTTCATCGCAAAACACACGTTCAAAGACAAAATTATTAAGAATTTAAAACTATAACATCAAAAACCTGAAAGTTCTCCTGGACACGGGATGCAGATTCATGAAGCCAACCTGGGCATTAGACCTGGAACACAAAGGAAAATATTACTTGAAAAAAGCCACAGTTGTGGTTCATGAAAAACAAGAACGGTAGAATTTTCAGAAATTTCATGACATGAAATGCCTCAAGGCCTAGAAAAATGCCTGGTCATCATCAATAAGTAATACTGAGGAAAGAAATCAGAAGTTTCTTCAGTGGGTGGAAGGCTTTCTCTTTACAATTCCAAAGAAAAATTAATACTATATTTTTATGATAGTATTATATTTTGAGATTGAATTTCCAAGAAAAACAGACTTTTTGAATTAATGGTAGCACAGAGATAAGCTATCTGTTTCCTGCCACCTCCCAAATATTTATTAGTATATATATATATATATATATATATATATATATATATATATATATATATGCAATATACAATGGTTGCAGTGAGCCTAGGATTTTGTACATGTATATATCATAACTACACTACAATCCCTTCTCTCCTCCCCTTTTCTCCCTCCCACTTCCTTCCTCATATCCTCCATCCCACTCATTTAGTTCTATAAAATGCCTGCATTCTGAATTTCTTATATTAGAGAAACAATGTGATATTTTTCTTCTGAGTTTGATTCACTTTGCTAAGCATGATGATTCCAAGTCGCATCAATTTAGCTATACAATTATAGGCAGAACAGAAGTAGATTCTAGTATAACAGAAATCTAAGCACTTTGTTGATTTGAAAAGTCTATATTTTCTGATAATTCTTTTTCTTTAGAAATAATGTGCAGGAGACATATCTAATTTAGTCATTTTTATAGACCTGATGCTGTGCTTGGGGCATAGCAATATAATTTAGAAAACTCGGTTGTCCTCTGCTGTGATTTAAATATGACTTGTCCCCTATAAAAATCCATGCTGAATTTGATTTCCTATGTAGCAGCATTGAGAGGTAATAATCTTTTAAGAGATGACACAATATTACATGGATTCGTGTCATCCTGATGAGACTGTATTAGTTCCAACAAGACTAGGTTGTTTCAAGGAAGTGAGTGTTTGTCCCTCCCTACTCCCAGTCCATAATTAGCTGAAACATCATGACCTACTCATCAGAAGCCGAGCAGATGCTGGCAATCATGTTTTCCGGGATCCTGAGCTAAATAAAATTAGTTTCTTTATAAATTGTCCAGTCTCATATATTCTGGCATAGCAACAGAAAACAAGCTAAGACACTTTGTGATTATTGTCGATGCTGAAATATTATAACTATGTGATAAGCCTAGAAATATTTTTAAAAACTTTTCCAACAACTGTGTTTTCATAAATGATAACAAGAAAGAGAAAGTGATATGTAAGTCAGATGCTTTAATCTGTTAATGCTCATAGAACCAATGTTACATAATAACAATGGTTAACACTTATTCTGAGTCTAATTCATATACAGATATTGAGATTCATCAGTATTAATTTATTCATTCCCCACACCAATTCTCTGGTGTACCTATCATAGTATATACCAGAGGACTCTATCTCAACCTTATATTTTTATGTTCTTAATTTTGACACAACTTCTAATGGTGGATGCTCAAAACTATTTTGATGAATACTCAATGTGAAATTATTAGTTCTATTCTAATTAAACACTACTCAGAAATGTTAGGCATGAGTTCATGTCCACCTAAGTATGAAATATATCTTATTAGTAACTATAAAATCCTTTACTCTGCAGGGTAGATTTGAAAGAATTTGAAAGTATTTGACCATATTGTGACATGGTAGAAAATCATAGATTATCCTTTGAGGTGCCATCACATCAAAATAAAATAAGTCATCCCCTTCTCACATTTGAATGTTTCTCTAGATAAAATTATAATATTTTCATTTTTAATTATCTCTATTTTACATCATATAAAAACAATGTAAATAGATTTACAAAATATGATGCATTTTAAAGATTTCTATATACCTTGCAAAAATCTATGCCTTTAAATATATTTTTGTGCATAGCACCCAGCAAAATGTCCCACACGTAGGTCTAAAAATTTGTTTACAAACTAAACAAATGCATTTTTATTACTAATGACAATGCATAATTACTGGAAAAAAGCAATGAAATCAACATAGAGTGTTTTTATTAGTTCTTGTGGCAAACTAGCAAGGAAAATAAATAAAATAACATCTATTTCCATAAAGACTTGAAGGAAGAACACTGAGAGCTGCAGGACACATAAAAGTGACTATTTGAGAGAATTAAGATTTAAAATATAGACACACAAGAATATGTAATGAGATGGAAATGAGCTTATCTTGCTTGTAATGGATAGTGAGGGAGGATGAATAGAGATTTAGAGTAGCTGAAGCTGAAGTAAACATAGTCGTACAGTTGTTATGCTAAGGAAAAATGGGTTTCTCACAACCAAAACCACCCTTTATCATTATGGCATGAACGTCTCAAGGAGCGTGTGGTACTGAACTTAAATTTTTTTAACTTCAGAGTTCTTTTTTTTTCCCCAGCAAGATGAGCTATTTTTGCTTACAACTAAATCAGAGGAATTCACTGGTAGAGAACTTCCTGATGTTATCTGAATATTACAGGCTGAAAACCGACTATCTTCTCTGGTGTTCGAAGTGGAGATGATGATGTGTTTTACCCTTGATGGTAAAACATATAATACTCTAAAGTACAAAGAGTATTTCAATTACAAAGAAGCTCCTTAAAACTTGCTGTAATATTTAAGGTGATGTTCTATATGACGAGAGCTATTTTTAGATGCAGGATCCCTGAATGTGAGGGATCCTGCATGCACACATATCAATTCTGTGTTTCAGTATTCCAAATTCTTTCTCATTGAAAATATTAATATGCTGTATAGATCTCAACCCTTTTATGTATGAATTTCTCATTTTTGTATTCATCTACCTTTTGCATTTATGTTCACAATAGTAACTAGATATTGTTCTTTTTGGAATTTTCTTTTTTGTTTGTTTGTTTGTTTGTTTGTTTGTTTTTTTGAGACAGGGTCTCCCTCTGTGGTCTAGGCTGGTCCTGAATTCACATCAGAGCCCAGACTGGCCTTGGACTCACGGCAGTCCTCCTGTCTCAGCCTCCCGAGGGCTGGGATTACAGGCGTGCGCCACCACGCCCAGCTGATGTGGTGCTGGGGAATCGAACTCAGGTACTTAGCGCTTGGCTTAGTGCTTGCTCAAGCGCTTTAACCACTGAGCCATTACTCCAGCCCTGGAATTTTATTTTTGAGCAATAGATACATGAAAAGATGCTCAACATCTCTAGCCACAAGAGAAATGCAAATCAAAACAACACTAAGATACCATCTTACACCAGAGAGAATGGCTTATATCAACAAATCAAATAGCAATCAATGTTGGGCCAGTCTCTTTTCCATCACATTTCACTTTCCTCTCTCTCCCTTTGCCTGCCTCTGCCTTCCCTGTATTAGGCTGTTGAACACAGTAACTGATGCCCACAATTTCAATGAGGAAAGATTGAATTTGGCTCACAGATTTGAGGACTTCAGTACTCATTTAGACAGCTGCAAGACAGGACCTTCATAGCTGAAGGTGGTGGTGGCACTGGCTGCTTAGGTCAAGGCAGGCAGGAAGCAGAGCTCAGAGCCATACCTCAGAACAGGTGAGGAAAGATAGAGCATCCAAGCTCATGACTTCACGACCCAACTAACACATCCAAGAGCAGGCCTTTCTGTCTGTGCAATGCTTCTTAATCCAATAAAGTTGGTGTGTCAGGATCAACAATTACAATAACAAAAGGCCTGAGAGCTTTCAACTAGAAATCCATCTGTCACTTCCTCCTTCTACTCAATCCTTCCTCCCTCAGTTTTATTGAAAAACTTTTCCTTTCCAGAAGACTGACTATGATAAAAAGTATCCCAAATTCTGGAAAAAAAATCTTAAAATTATAAAATTTTAAGTTCAATTTAGTTATCTTGAGATCTTATACAACGGGAAAATTTATTCCATAATCACATTCAAAGAGGAAATTTGAATAAGATAAACTCTGTCTTCAAAAGAGACAAGTGATTTCAAACCAGGTGTGTTTTTTAATTACTAAAAGCTACTGCAGTAGCTTACAACCAATTCCGAATGCTTTCCAAATTGATTAAGAATTATATGTATCCAATCAAAACAAAACCGGTAACACATGAACTATAAACACATGCAAATCTCCATGGTATAAGAAAAAGGGTTGTGTTGGCAAAGAGGGAGAATATTTCACACATTCAGTCTTTGATGTATTCTACAGTTACCCAAAATATAAAGCCAATAATTTGCTAAGAAATAGGTAGCAAAATGTTGACTTCAAATACAGTCAATGATGACTCTCAGGATAAATTAGAACCATCCTGACTTCTTAAGTCACAGGTTGATCCATCTGTAGAACAAATCTTGTACTTTCAACAGAACAAGGGGGCTCCTCGAGGCCTAAGATCTCTGCTCACTCACATGCATGCTCTCTTCAAGAAAAAAAAAAAAAGAAAATAGAAGCAAGAGCTCAGTGGGAACTGCGAATGTTCTTCACGTTAATCTGGAATCACCGAGCAGAGAAGGTTAGGATGGACAATGCCTTTGACCTAGGACAGAGTACTTACCTTCTTTTGTTCTGTAATCAGGAAAACCGGTGAGTCTTATTCCATAGAGATTCACCTCCACAGATGATCTGTGTGAGCAAATTTGCTTTCCTAGGCAAGACATAATCTGCATATTTACTAATCAACTTCATTTCTTCTGTTTTAATAGTAAAGAAATAAAAATGACGACAGGTACCATTTCATACTAGAATATGCAATAGTCAAGAAACTTGTTACAGAAGAGAACAGCCTCTGACTTCTCAGCTGGATGTGACTCTTGACATTTTATTGAAAGTAACACGACGTTTACTTCTGGAAAAAAAGACTAAAAATTGTTTTTCTTGATCTTTAAAATGGTTTTGCTATAATGTATCTAAAATACAGAGCACATTTGAGTTACCATATTATATATTTAGAGACATAAGCAATATTTTGAAAAGAAATTTAGTTTTGTCATATGCTTCATTATACACAACATGTCCTTGTTGGATTTTGTGCTATTAAATATGCCTTCTCATTTATTGTCTTATACTTGGTGTCTAAAAATTGTAAGAAGCGGAAACCACTCAGCAATTAATTGCTAAATAAACAAAACATATAAACTAGGATAACACAGAAATAATGTGCAAGTTATTTATTAGGTAGTTTTTTAATGTTATTGTGCTTTTTAAGCTACTCTTCTCCCCAAATCCATAAAGCTTCAGAAAGACCAAAACATACTGAGATCAGTGTTTTCTAAATTCTGTAACGTATCTTTACAAAATTTGATTTATTCTGCATGTTCTGAACTGCATTCTCTCTGTACCCAACGTTCTACAATGAAAAGAACTTGCTTGCTACGTTGTGTGTTTCAGAAGAACAGACATAGAGTGTTCTAAGAAAAATAATTCTTATAAGTAGTACTATCTGCAGTGGCCTGTACATAAAACTAAATAAATATATAGGAGTGACAGTTTCATTCACATATAAGGTAAAAATTCTAGTTATTAAACAAATACAAATTTAGGTTAATCTTTTATTAAAATATTTTAAGTGTAAAAGTAATGGGATAGACTTATCTAGAAAAATAGTATTACATTATAATTCTTTGAGCAACTTTCTAAATGATCTACTGAGACCTTGGACTTAGAAACTACCTAAAATTTAGTGCTGTAAATTAAACTGGGTTGAATCAAAGTTCAGCCCAGTAAGTCCCAATAGCTTGAATTATGCCTCCCATTAATACCATTGTACAATACACACTTAACAGAGAAAAGCAACTGTTGAAGGCCTTAGCAACCAAAAATTCTAAATAAAAATTGAAAAAACTGCGGTCCTTAACTGCAGTGAAGAACAGAAGCTCTGCATTTGCCTGTGCTCTTCGAAGGCATTTCCCATCTCACTGCAACAGAAGGAAATGGAGTTCAAGGTCAAAAAAAACCTGACCAGCCTGACTTCTTGGATACCAAAAGACAATGTCAAGAACAGGAGGGGAACTAGAGCAGGGAAAGCCCAAATGTATTTGCATGAACAACAACAATAAAATTGTTATTTCAGAGACAGATTTCTAAGATAAACATAAATGCAGGTTAAGATTCAAAGAAAGAAACCCAGTTGAAGTTAGAAGTTAGAAAACTTGAAAGGTAAACAGAAATTTTTGTTTAGCCAAAGGAATCAGTTTAGTTTCACGGGACCCACTTTAAAGTACTCAGGATAATCTCTTCCTCCTATGGTCAGCTGAGTGGCAAACTGAACTCCAGCTGCAGATTTGAATTTCCTTGCAATGATACCTAACCTAGCCACAGTGCTGACAGATTATTGGATTCGTTGGGGGAAGGGAGCATCAGTGGCTCTCCCAAGAGTCATGCTCCACAGGAAAGTTACAGTTGCTATAATTCATGCTTACTAAATCCTACAATCAATCCTGAACAGAAACAAGATGATCCTTTGGAATTTTATCTACTTTTTAACAGAAAACAGACAATTTAAAAAGAACATCGGTACCTACCAGTTACGTGCAGTGTCTAATAAGAAATACATTAACATAGAAAACCACAAATGAGGTAAAAGAAAATAGAAATAAACAAAAAAAGATCCAAACATGAATCAATATTATAGGTGTCAAAAAGAATATTTAAAATTATCTGGGCTGTGGCCACAGCTTGTCTTGAGGGCCAGAGTGTCTCCACCCTGTGCCATACCTTGCAGTGGACATAACACACAGCCAGGTCTTGCGAGCACTACCACTGGCCACAGATATAAGGCCAAGGCCTCCAGGGCCAACCTCTTCACAAACCATGGACTAAGCCCAGGTCTGCTGCTCCTACCCACTGCCTTCACATACTGCGGACTGAGCCCAAATATCCCCACCCACTGCTACCGTAGCTCACCTGGGATTTGAAGCCCTGCCTCCCCATCTGCCTGACACCATCTCTTGCTGAGAAGCCATCCCTCGCTGTGGATGTAGGCCAGCTCTTCCTGCCTGTAGCCACAGCCTACCGCCATTGCTAGCCTCAGGTCTGGGTCAGTGTCCCCTACCACCATCACTAGCTGGGGGCATAGGCCCAGGGCTTACTGCCTGCTGCCATTGCTTCCCACACATCTAGTCCCCCACACACATCCATCTCCTTCCTTGGAAGTTGTGATGTCATGATGTTGTATTTTGGTTTATGATTTGTTTATCTTTTTTGGCTTCTTTTCTACAATGGGTCAAGTTCTTTTTCCTTTTCTCTTTTTTGTTTTCTTTTTCATTTCTTTTTCTTCTCTTTCTACTTTTTTATTCTCCTTTCTAATATTTCTTTTCTTCTGTCTTTTTCTTAGCTTCTTTTTCTTTTCTTTCATTTTCATTTTCTCATTTCTTGAAGCAAGCATAACTCTAATTCCAAAACCAGACAAAGAGCCAACCAAATTTTGCAGGCAAATGGAAGAAATTTGAGAACATTATGCTTAATGAAGTGAGTCAGAAGCAGAAGGTGAAACATCGAATGGACTCTCTGATATGAGAGACCCAGATCACAACTATCTCATGGAACTTGAAAAACAAAGTGAACCAGGGGGATAGGGTGGGGAGGGAGCGAGGGGTGGGTGACAGGAAGGACAAAAGGAGAGTGGGAAAGTCCTTGTCACCTTGACAAGATACGTAGGTGCACAAAATGCTCAACCTCATTGTAAACCTTAAATTTTGCACTTATACATATCAATAAAATTTGGGGAAAACCCTACAGGCCAATATCTCTAATAAATATAGGTGCAAAAAAACTCAATAAAATCCATGCCAACAGAATGAAGCAAACCATAAATAATATTATATGCCACGACCAAGTAGGCTTCATCCCAAAAATGCAAATACAGAAATCAATAAATGTAGCACACCACATTAATAGCTGTAAAGATAAAAATCATATTATCTCAATAGACACAAAAAAGCATTGGAAATAGTCCAGCACCCATTTATGTTAAAGACTCTGAAGAAAACCGGAATAGAAGCACCCTACCTTAACATGAGTCAAGCTATTTATAACAACCCCTCAGTCAATATAATCCTTAATAGAGAAAGACTGAAAGCATTCACACTAAATCTAGGATCAAAATAAGGATTCCTACTGTCAGCTTTACTGTTTAATATCGTGATTGAAATCTTGGCAAGAGCCATCAGGCACTGCCAAGGAATAAAAGAAATATGCATCAGAAAGGAAGAAGTAAAGATATCCCTATTTGCAGATGACATGAAACTCCACATAGAAGACCACAGAAATTCCACCAAAAGACTCTTAGAACTACTAAGTAAATTTGGGGAAGTAGCAGAATACGAAATCAATACCCACATATCAGTAGCATTCTTATACACCAATAACAAATCCAAAGAGAAAGAAATCAATAAAACAAAGAAAACAATCCCCTTCCAATAGCAAAAAAGGGGCATAAACCTCATCAAAGACGTGAAAGACCTATAAAGACCTATACAAAAAATTACAAACCCCTAAAGAAAAAGATTGGAGAAGACTTTAGAAAATGGAAAGACGTCACGCATTCCTGCATAAGAAGAAATAATATTGTCAAAATGGCCACACTCTCAAAGATACTATAGAGATTCTATGCAACACCAATCAACTGCATTCTTCCCAGAACTAGAATAAATCAACCTTCAAATTTATATGAAACCAGAAAAGACCCAGAATCTCTAAAACAATTCCTATTAACAAGGGCAATACTTGGAATCACAGTCTCAGACTTCAAAAAATACTACAAAGCAGCAATAATTAAATTTATATGATATTGGTATGAGACAAAAGGAGCAGTAGAACAGAACTGAGGACAATGAAACAAACCCAAACAATCTTAGTCAACTGATCTTCAAAAAAGGGGCCAAAACAATATCCCTGGAGAAAAGACAGCATCTTCAACATATGGTTCTGGGAAAATGGGTCTCCACATGCAGGAGAATGAAACTAGATCCGTGTCTGTCTCCACACAGTAAAGTCAGATCAAAATGGATCAAAGAACACATCACAACAGAAACACTAAACTTACTGGAAGACAAAATAGGTAAAACCCCAGATGACATGGGGACAGGAAAGAACTTTTTTGAACAGATCACAAACGGTGTAAGAAATCTCAGCAAGAATCACCAAATGGGACTACGTTAAGTTAAAAAGCTTTTGCACAGCAAATGAAACAATCAGCCAGGTGAAGAGACAACCCACAGAGTAGGAAAAGATACCCATCAGTGACACTTCAGACAAAGGATTCATATCTGGGATATTACAAGGAACTGGAAAACAGAACCCTATAAAATAAATGATCCTATCAAGAAGTGGGCAGCTGAAATGAAAAGAAACTTCATAGAAGAAAAATACAAATGGCCAACCAGCATATGAAAAAGTGTTTTTCATCATTGGCCATCAGAGAAATGCAAATAAAAACAACGTTGAGCTTTCAGCTCCAGTGAGAATGGCCTACATCAAGAACTCAAAAAATAACAATTGTGGGTGAGGGCGCAGAAACAATGAACTCTACTCCACTGTGGCTGCGAATGCAATCTGGAAAATTGTCTGGAGTTTCCTTAGAAAGCTGAAACCAGAAATTCCATTTGATCCAGCTACTGCTCTCCTGGGCATGTTCTCAAAAGAAATGAAGTCAATATACCAAAAAGAAACATACATATTCATGTTTATAGCAGCACAATTTATAACTGCCAAATCCAGGAAACAACCTACCTACCCCTTCATACTGGAATGGCTAAAGAAGATGTGGTACCTACATACAATGGATTACTATGTAGCCATGAAGAAAGACACATATGAAGTGTTTGAATTAAAATGGGCCACCTAGAGTCAATAATGCTAAGTAAAATGGACCAAATGGCCTTGTCTTTTGACTATGGATGAGAGTCCCTCTTATGAAATGCACAAAGACATTAACACAAAAAGGCCCCAATATGAATAGCAAGGTAAAAGTGAGGAAATGGTCAGAGTGGACAAGAGCAAACTGCTGAAGAAAGGATGGACATAAACACTTATTCCCAAGTCCCATGGTTCTAATGTGTTCAGGAACTTGGAATTCATGTATTCACAAAAAATTAAATTTTATATCATGTGAATTCTTTTACCAAAATATAATTTAAAGAATAAAACATGAAATCATTGGGTTAAAGTGTCAAGTTGATGGATAGAAATATGAGGAACTATGAAAAAAATCAGAATTATTAAAATTGCTGAAGGAAATTTGAGGAATGAAAAAAATAAAAATATATTAGATAATTATAAAAAAAGACCATAAAATGAGGGAAATAAACCATAAGTCTTATCTTAGAATATATATAAGAAGGAGCATCTAGGACAGATACAAATATCTAAGATATATATATAGTAAGAGTTATAATATGAGAATGAATAGAGTTGTTGAATTAATGAGAACAGCAAATTAAACTCATAGAACATAAAAGCCAGGTGAAAATAAACATTACAGCAAAATTGAAAGACATAAATGTACATAATGGAAAAAAATGTTTGAAACAACAATAAATATATTATTCTCTAACAAAACTATGAAAAAAGAAGCAAGCACTAATTAACCCTAATCTATGCATTTTCACAGCAAAAGATTTATATTTTTCATTTATTTTATTTTATTGCTTAACTATTGTAAATAAACCATCTCAAACCCAATATTTTAGCACAAAAGACTTGTTATCTCATCTCTATCTTGGGTTTTTTTTTATCATACTTGATTAAGGTGTACCTGGCTAGGTGGCCAGCCATACGAGGAAAGGAAGGTGTAGGACACGTTGGGATCACAATGCGATCTAATACAGTTATCTATTGCTTCACCCAACAACAACTGACTGTGTAGAAAAAAACTGTAAAGTCCCTTGAAAAGTACAACAAAACTGATATGAAAAAATAATAAATTTGAGTATTTCTATATAAATAAATAGAATGTGAAATTCACAACTTTCACCAGATAATTTGTGAAATAAACAGCACCCCTGTTAATTTTTAAAAAATGTTTAATAAAAGAATAACACAAGCGTTACAAATACTCTTCTAAAAAATACAGTAAGACACAAATTTCCTGTTTATTTTTGAAGTTTTTATGATCTTGATAATAAAATCTAGGGAGGACAATGGTAAAAATATTTGCTGGTTAATATTTTTCATGATATTGGCAAAATCTTAGCTACACTACCATAAATCAAATTCAAAACATACATAAGGGATAATACATCATGATCAATTTGATTTATGTCAGGAAACATCACAAAGATTACTTTAACATTCAAAAATCAGTAAATATGGATCAACTATCTTAACAAGGAAGAAACACCATATGGCTATTTCTCTGGAGATTCATATTGTAAACCAGCCAAGTAGAACTAGGAGGGGAATTCCTTCATCTAATATTATATCTACCCCAGTCCTGCAGCGAACTTCACAATCAGTGTGGAAACACCTGATCGTTTTCCTTTGAATCACATTGGAAGGCTCCCAGGGCACTTCTGTGCCATACTGTCTGCATGGTCCGGGGCAGCGCAGTGAAGAAAAATAAAAGACATGTCCCAAGCTCATACAGGAAGAAATAAAGCTGTGCTCCCAGCAACAATGAAGGTATCACTATGTTTTAGTACAAATTAAATGCACTTCAAATGGCACTAGTACCCTTCTCCTCCAATCTGCAGCTTGAGCCACTCGTGGTTAACTGTGGCTCAAAACTAGTAAAAGAGAAATTCCAGTAGTAACTCATAATATTTTACAGCAGTGTGTTGTTGTAGCTGCTTTATTTTATTACTGTTGCTCATGTGTAATTTATAAGACATACTTTGTCATAGGTACATCTGTAGAGGAAGGCCAGGACCTACAGGGCTCTGTAGAAGACCAGGGAGTAATTAGGAGTGACGAAGTAAACTATATTTGTTTGGAAGGTAGAAGACAGTGAGAAAACTTTATATTTATTAAAATGCAAAGGTGTTTTATGTATTGTAAAATTTAAAAGTGCATTGATGACTTTTATTAAAAGGACCATGCTTGTAGTTATAAGTAGGTATTAACTAAAATTTAAAAATATTTTTTTTCTTTTGAAAGACACAGTTTTGGCTTTATTGAGATCCAACTGGCAAAAAAAAAAAAAAAACATGACTGTGAATTTCGAGCACCCAAATGTGATGATTTAATATACAAAGATTTTGTGTAATGGTCATTATTAATTGAATTAACAAATCTGTTTTCTCCTTATTATTCTATTTTGCGACTAAAAACACTAAGTAAATTTGACATACATAATTCAATATTGATGCTGCTTCTTGAATCAAAATATTTATACTTTGTTACTTTTGGGAGAAAAATCAAAGTGAAGGGAAACTTCTTTGTTGTTGTTTTGGATTTTGCTGTGACATGCTGCCTTGACTGACTTTACGTGTATGTAATCTAATTTCATTATTGTTTTTAAGACGGAAGCTTGTATAGTGGAGTTGGAAAGCATTATTTTATTTGCTGCTTTATCCATACCTATAGGAGAATAATAATACATTGCAAAATAATGGGAAGAGGGAAGTGTTGGTCTGGAATAGCCTTTAGGAGATCTTACTGCTTCATAATCTTTAATAATGGAGCTGCAGCAGTGGGTACTCAAGTCATGTGCAAATCCATAAGTGAATGAGGTTAATAGCTTTCTGTTTTGTGTTGTGTTTTAGCTTCTTAAAAGGAATGTAATTCAAGGAGTTTTTTTTTTTTTTTTTTTTTTTTTTACCTTTGAACGTTTGTAAAGGTCTTCCAGAAACACCACCTGGTGCTCATGTACTACCAGAGGCATCTGTGAGTCCTCCGCACCCTGCGGGAATCTTCTCTTTTGGTTAGTCAGTATGTCATTGGAAAATTTTTAGTCTTTTTTGTTTTTATTCAAAGATATAAAGTTACTTCATCATTGGAAGGCCCTGGTAGCCTTTCATTTCTCAACAACTAGCCTAGTTACCTCACATGGGCAGGAAATGAATTAAAATTATAAAATATAATAAAAATTTCAAATGACTTTATATGTCTGTGCTCAGCCTGTGACAGAGTGGAATCTTGGGAGCTCATGCCAGAAGAAGTTACATGACTTAACTGACCTCCTGGCTACCAGGTGGGAAAATTGCTGAAATGAGACTTGATTGGGACTAAACCAACAACTCTTAAAAGGGATAGCTTGGATATGTGGGGGAACACATAATGAGTGCAGGTCCCTAACTCACTTATCTACATGGAAATTGCTCTCTAAAAAGCACTATCCTGCTAGAAACCGCTGGTCAATCTGTGAAGAAATTAGTAAGTAAAAACAAAAACAATAAAAACAAAGACAAGAAATAAACAAAATTTCCTTCGAAATATTTTGAGAGCTTTACTTAAAAAAAGGAGGGGAAAGTGGAGTAATTCTTCCATACTTATAATAAATTTACCTTGTTGGTTTGTTTTCTCTTAAAAAATCTTTTAAGTATGCTTCTTACAACACTTAGAGAGCACCAATTAACTCAGAAGCCAAGATTCATTTCAATGAGGGCCACCAGAGAGCAGCAGAAGCATTTGCCCTCATTCTTACATCTTTTATAAAGTGAAAATAAAAGAAGAGAGAAGGCATTTGTGCTTAATTAAAAAAGAAACAAAACAATAGTGAAACCAGCACACGTAGTCTTCATATTTCATAGGCAACCTCTTCAAAATACGTGAGTCACTGAATCCTGAATCAGTGTTTGTCATAGGAAGAACGTGCAGCTGTGAAGTTTCCCAGAAGAAATAGCGCTGTGCCATTGCTCTTACCTATTTCATCTTTTATCACTTGGGAAACTAGATCCTGGGAATTCGAGTCAACATTCTTAGGTATAAGTAACAGACACCAGCTAGCTAGTTGAGTCTGAAGTGCAAATTTATTTGAAGGAAACAGGCTTATCTCTCAGGAATGTAGACAGGCTGCCTGAGAACTGGGAGGAGGAGCTCACAGTAAAACTGTCACATCTCCACCTATCTCTTGTTTCTGCTTCCTTGACCAGAGGACAGGCATGTGCTCCTTTTCCTGTACAATGCATGTAGTGCATGGTCACCTAATAGCTCTATGGTGTGTCTATTCCTTTCAAAGAATCCATATCCAATTTTTAACCAATTATAAACCATTGGATGGTATGTTAATTGGCCTAATTTGGGTCAGGAATCCACCCAAAGTCCAAATGCCCACTAAGATAGTAATACTATGGGGAGAATTCATTTTACTTTAGCAAATAGTCTTGGGAAGTACAGAAATCTAGGATAATAGAGTATCCGCTTGTCCATTGGACTCCAGTAGGCCAGAAGTGCTATTGGCACCATAGAAATGATGGCACTGATGGCAGTGGTAACAGGATGAAGGATAAGAAACTAGGGTAGCTACCGAAATATCTAAACTCCTCCCTATTTACATAAAAAAATCTGTCTTCCAGAAAAATTGAAATGATTTCTGACATTGCTTCTCAGGAATGTAGATAGGCTATATTACATTGTTTATGCAATACACAGATGTGTTCTTTATAATTGTAGCCCTCTAGGCCTTCCACAGAAGCATCTTTATATTTATGTTAAAATTTATTAAAATTGTAGGCATGTAGGTAAATTTGTCTTCGAATATCTGAAGTTTCATTGTAATAAACTGACAATGATTAAATAGAAACTGGGCATTTTTGTAATAAACTGGCAATGATTAAATAGAAACTAGGCACATATATTTATTAATGTGTAAAAGAACACAAAATTGCAGCATGGAATGAAATGAGAATAGAATTGATTACCTAGAAGTCAAAATGATTCAGAAGTTCACACACCCTATTTTTATAGAAAAGGCAGAGAACGGGCAATTCAGAAAATTTTATGGGATTGTAAATATTTTTAGGGGAACTCGGTGGGCTTAGAGAGCATGAAATGGCCTGAGAGAAATCTGTTTGTTTCACAGACCTGGCAATGGTTTGTAAATAATTTTCTTTGGAATTTTGAAAGGGGCCAAAATAGAACAGAACGTTGTATGTCAAAAATGTGTCAAGGAATGTTGAGGGACTCCAGTCTCTTTGCTGTGACAAGAGGTTAGTGATTGGAAACCCAGAAAGGGACCAGAGGTTATTGCTTTCTTCCTTAAAAGGGCTGGACTGTACGCAGAGAACACGTTAAAGGAGGAAAATGTCTCCCAGCATCTGATGCTCTGTAATTTTACCTACATTGAACGAATTCACATGAATCCCAAAGCACTGAATAGATTCACCTGAATTTTACATTCTTTTCTTTCTATCAGTATTTTGTCCTCTTAATATTGTAGGATAGTAGATGATTGAGTTTTAAACAGAATCAGAATCAGTCATACTGGGGTTCAGCACTCCTGATGATGGGCTGATGGGACTAACTTCTATGAAACACCAGGAGTTCTGAGAAAAAGCATCTACATCTAATACGTGGTCACTGCTGCTTTTTAATATAACTTGATACCCAGAATCTTGATGCCACTTGCTTTTGTCATGTTGCTCAAGATTGCTTTGGTTATTCTGGGTCTCTTTAGTTTCTATAGGAATTTTTGGAATATTTTCTAGTTCTGTGAAAAATGTGGTTGGCATTTTGCTGGGATTTGCATTGAATCTCTATATCAGGTTTGGAAGTATAGCAATTTTGGCAATATTTAGAAACAGAGGGCATCTTTTCATTTTTCACGTGCTCTTCAATTTCTTTTTCAGCATAATATAGTTTTCATTGTTAAGGTCCTTTTCTTCCTTAATTAGTTTACTCCTAGGAATTTCCTTTTTTTGAGAGGCTATCGAGATTGAGAAAAATGAACTTTTTTTCAGTGATTTCATCGTTAATGTAGAAGAATGCTGTTGATTTTTGATAAATAAATTTTGTATCCTACAACTTGCCTGAATTGGTTAATTAGTTCTAAGAGTCTCTTAGTAGAGTTTTTGAGTTCTTCTATGTAGAGTACTATCATCTGCAAATAAAGATAATTTAGCTTTCTGTTTTGTCTTTTCCATTATAATTCCAACAAATTCTTCTGGGAATTCACAAATATTTTGCCAGAAAAAAGATTCCTAAAGGATTAGAAGTTCTAAATTTAAATAAATGTTGTCTAACCTCATACATAAAAAATCTAAATGTTTGGCAGCTTTAGTAATCTGAAAGATTTAGAGCTAAAAACTAAGTTTCTACTTAGGAACAAAAGAATCCTTCTCACAGTGTACATAATTTGCTAAGTAGAAAACGGCCTGCCTTCCTGGATGATCACGCAGTGTCATCTGAGGGCTGAATAATGGCAAGGCCATGGTGAGAGGACAACCACCGCTTCTACAGCTTATACTTTGAAGATGCAGGGAGCCAAAGCAGAATTAAAATGTGAACATGGTCTACCCAAGTGTTTTCAAAGTCTGTGTCTCAAGGGCCACTGGGGTGCTGTGGGGTAATGAAGACCTAACGGTGAGGTGTCATTTCCTGAGACCCTGCTTCTTCCTCTGCATCGACTCTCCGGTGCCTGTTATCATTTATTTCTGGATCTAAGTCTGCAGAAAGTATACAAAAAAGCTTTAAACGTATGCCTTCAAAGCCTATCTTAAAAGTAGACTGAAACCTCCGGTGTAACTTCTTTTCCTGATCATAAACCTCTTCCATCATTCTGATAAATCTCTATTCACAACTAAATGGTTATCATTGGTTATAATCTTATTCATTGCCCTGGATATACATATACATATGCATAATGTTTGTGTGTGTGTGTGTGTGTGTGTGTGTGTGTGTGTGTGTTTGTGTGTGCTTGTCTGGTTATAGATTACACACACACACACACACACACACACAAGCACACACGCACAAAATTTGTAATTGGACAAACACATTTGCAATATATATTATATCTTTATAATGTGTGACTGGAAAAATACATAAATATAGGGGCTCTCATAAACATGCATGTAGTTCCTGAGATAGTGGGTCCATTTTGTTTTTAAAATAAGCTTTTTTGGCTCCTCTGCCATCACTGTCGCTTGCTATGGAGGTAGGCACAGCTCTACCAGCGCTGTGGTCTCTTGCCAAGGAGCTAGGCCCAAGTCCTGTCCCCAGCTGCCCATCTAGTGCAGCAGATTCGGCTGGTGTTTCCCTGCCCAGCACCATTGCTACCAGCAGAACCAGTGCCGGTTTCCCCACTGGTGGCCATAGCTTGTTGTGGAAGCCAGGGTGTCTCCACCCTCCACCATTCCCTGCAGTGAGCACTGGCCCAAGCCGTCATCCAGGCCAAAGCCAGGGCTTGCCTCAGATACAGGCCAGGGCCTTCTGCAACTGATCAAGTTCTTGCCTTTTCTTTCTTTTTTCATTTTTCTTTTCTTTCTTTTCTCTTTTTCTCTTTCTACCATTTTCTTCTTCTCCTTTTCTGTTTTCTTTTTTTAGCCCTTTTTAAAAATTTTATTTTTTATCTTTTCTTTTTTACTTGTTTTTTGTTTTGTTCTGTATTTATAGATTTTTCTTCAACTTTCCTTAGTTTCCTCTCTTTCTTTCTCTTTTTTCTTTTCTGTGCCATTCTTTTTTCTAATTTCCATCAACCTTGATTGGCAAACTTTTTTTCTGTTCCTTTTTGTTTTGTTTTTCTCCTCTTTTATTTTCCCTTTCTTCTCCTTTCCTTCTAACTCCTCTCTGTCATTACTCCCTCTCTTCGTTAACTCTCTGACCCACATATTCTAAAACATTTTGTAGATCTGGAAGCTTCTCTCTCCCCGCTTCACTCTCAACTCTACGCAGCCACTCTGAATGTGCTTACAGGGCTCCTCTCTGTTAATTTCATTCTGGGGTAGGAGTACTGACAGTTTTTTCATTACCTTATAAGTACTCACTCTCCTGCTTTTTGGTTGATACCTAAAGCTAACCTCCAGTCATAGTCTGCTCTCCAAGTATTCCAATATCCCTTATAAGCAGAAGTGTTAACTGTCGATAATTAAAACTCATATACAATCGCACCCAGACCTCCACTTGTACCTCAGAGTTCACACAGCGTGGCCTAACTTCCATTGTTGCTGTGTGCCAGAGGCATCCAGGAAGCCACACACTGACCCTTTGTCCATGCCTTGGAGCCTATGCAACTGGGCCTACTCTATATTCATCATCTAAATCTCAACATGATTAAAGCTATTCATCACAATCCCTCAGCCAATGTAATCCTAAGTGGAGAAAGACTGAAAGCATTCAGTCTAAAATTTAAGAACAAGACAAGGATGCCCACCATCACCCCTATTATTCAACACGATACTTGATATCTTGACAAGAGCCCTCAGGCAAGAGCAAGGAATAAAAGAAATATTCATCAGAAGGAAAGAAGCAAATACATTTCTATTTGCAGATGACATGATACTCTACATAGAATACCCCAAAAATTCCACCCACAGACTCTTAGAACTAAGAAATAAATTTAGTGAAGTAGCAGGTTATAAAATCAATACCCACAAATCAATAGGATTTCTAGATACTTATAACAAATCCAAAGAGAAAGAAATCAAGAAAATAATCACCTTCACAATAGCAAAACAAAACAAAACAAAACCTTAGAAATAAATTTCACCACAAAGGTAAAGACCTATGCAAAGAAATCTACAGGCTCCTAAACAAAGAGATTGGTTGGAGACAACTTTATAAAATGAAAAGACATTCTATGTTCTTGGATATTAAAAAGTAATATTGTCAAAATAGCCATACTTCCAAAGCTACTGTGCAGATTTAATATCAATAAAAATACCAACTATATTCTTCACAGAACTAGAATAAAACAACCTTCAAATTTACATAGAACCAGAAAAGACCCAGAATCTCTAAAGCAATTCTGAGTAACAAAGGCAAAGCTAGAGGATTCATAACCTCAAACTTCAAAAAATACTACAAAGCAACTATGATTAAAACTACATGGTACTCATATGTGAACCAATAAGAGGACCAGTGGAACAGAATTGAGGACACTGAAACAAACCCAAATACCCTTAGTCAACTGATTTTTGACAGAGAGATCAAAACAATCCCCTGGAAAAAAAGACAACAGCATCCTTAACAAATGGTGCTGGTAAAATTGGATCTCCCCATGCAGGACAATGAAACTAGACCCATTTCTGCACATCTGCATGCTAAAATCAGATCAAAATGAATCAAAAAACAGCACATCAAAACAGAAACACTGAACTTACTAGAAGACAAAATAGGTAAGACACTAGAAGACATAGGAAGGAACAGGAAAGGATTTTTTTTTTAATAACAGATCACCAACTGCGTGAGAAATCTCAGCAAGAATCAACAAATGGGACTACATTAAATTAAAAAATTTTTCAAAGAAAAAGAAACAATCAGGAAGGTGAAGAGACAAGCTACAGAGTGGGAAAAAACATTCACATTTCAATGAATTCATATGTAGAATATATAAGGAAGTGGAAAACACGAAACCCCCTAAAATAAATGATCCCTTCGAAAGTGGGCAGCTAAAATGAAAAGAAACTTCACAGAAGCAAATGTATAAATGGCCAACAAGCATATGAAAAAATGCTCTTCTTCATTGGCCATCGGAGAAATGAAAATAAAAAAAAAAAACGTTGAGGTTTAGCTCACTCCAGTGAGAATGGCCTACATCAAGAACTCAAAAAACAACAATTCTTGGTGAGGGCACAGAAACAAATGAACTCTACTCCACTGCTGGTGGAAATGCCACCATTATGGGAAGCACGCCTGAGGTTCCTTAGAAAGCTGAGATTGGAAATTTCATTTTATTTACCTACTATACTATTGGGCATGTTCTCCAAAGAAATAAAATCAACATACCAAAAGATACACAAACATCCATGTTTATAGCAACACAGTTCATAATAGCCCAGTCCTGAAAACAACCTACGTGCTCATCCACACAGAAATAGTTAAAGATTTGGTACCTATGCACAGTGGTACAGTATGTAGCCATGCGAGAGACGCATATGAGGCATTTGAATGAAAATGAGGCCTCCTAGAGTCAATAATGCTCAGTGAAATGTACTAAGCATAAAAGATGGATGGGTTCTTCTTATGAAACACACGAAAATAATAACATAAAAGGTCCAAACATGAATCACAGGATATAGGAAAAGAGTGAGGGTCAGATATGAAAGGAGTGAACCTCTGAAAAAGGGGTGAACATAGATGTTCACTAATTCCCCAAATCCCATGATTCTCATGTGTTACAGAATTTAGAATTCATGTATTTAGAGAAATAAAGTCATATTTAAAGAAATACAGAATATCACTTATAAAAAAAGAAGTTTGTCACTAAGAACTCTAAATAAAACTAAAAACTCCAAATAAAATAAATTTTAAGAGATTCTCACCTGGAGACTACATGATCAAACTGTTAAAAGATGAGAGAGAGAGAGAGAGAGAGAGAGAGAGAGAGAGAGAGAGAGAGAGAGAATTTGGAAAGCAATAGGGGAAATGACTCATCACATATCATATAATAGAATATCAAAAATATCAACAGCTGATTTCCCAGCTGAACCCATGGTGGCCAGAGGCTATGGGATGCTGTGGGGAAAGTGCCAAAAGAAAAAAAAATGTCATCCAAGAATAGCTATTCCCAAAAATCTATCCTTCAGCATTGCAGATGAAATCAAGACATGACTCAATAAACAAAGCCTGAATTTATCACTAACTGAGCAGAACTACAAGAAACACTGAAGAAGGACTGAAATGCCAGCACAACGGACGGCAATTCACTTCCACATGAATAAAATACAGCACATCATCAATGTACACTAAGCTGAATAAGCACACACAAAAAATAAAAAATAACCTTTTATGTATTTTATTTTACAAGCAATCATGGCACAAAATTTAAAAAAGCTATCACTCTATTAAAATGGAGAGCTAATGACGTGCCTTCTAGTTTCTGTTTATTTGTTAAAAACAAAGTTTATATTGGATAGAGTTTTGATGTTTTTAGTATTGTATCAAATACATACCATTTAATATTTGTAAAAACTTAATTTTTATATATTTTTAATTGTTTAGATTTGAAACATTTGTGTCTTTCCAGTTTTATTTTGTCAATCACGATGTAAATTCTTGTTCATCTCTCTGATTATGTCCTTCAAATACGTGTGCAAATCTATTATTTTGCAACTTTTTATTCCCTTTAAAATTATGTTTGTGAAATTTGTCTATATGGTATGTCTACCTTCAGTTGATTCATATTTATAACATCCTGTTTTATGCAGCTATACTCCACATTCTCAAATTGCTACTTTATCCCACTTGTTGCTGTTTTGAATAATTATTGTTATTAGCTTTAATCTGTTTCCTTAGATGTTATTTTATAAGAATGAAATATACATATCAGAAATTCACATTCTATTAATATCATTGAATCTGCTAGATTGTAACAAACTTCTTAATCAAGTCACAGCATCAATGTACTCACTCTACTGCCAATAGATACCAAAAAAATTTCATTTAGTCCACATCTTTTCAAACATTTGGTAATCTTGCATGTTTCATTTATCACCCTGTGGTGATAAAGCCTGTTGTTCTTTTAGTTTGAATTTTTCTGGCTGCAAGTAAGATTGAGGAACTGTTTACCCCCTCTGAATTGACTGATTATATTTTTCCCACTAACTTTCCATTGGCTTGGTAGTCTTTTCCTTATTGATTTGTGGTGTTTCCTTAATTTTTAGGTGTGTTATATTGAAGTGATATTAATACTTTTCATTTTAAATGAATATAACCAGAAGGATTTTGAAGGTTATATAACATTTAACAAGCACTCAAAAACTCAAATATTTTTATCTTACACAAGAAGATTATCTAACAGTTTTTCCAAAGCACCCAAACATTCACTGGCAGCTATAGCCCTACAGACATTGAACCTCCTGTTCCTTACTCATAGGTCTTCCAACACTATGCAGCAAAGTACTTCCAAGGACCTATGTGTGTTAATTCCAATTGTAAGCACTGATGCCATACTGTACATGCATGCCACAGCTCAGTCTTCATCAAAGACACTTCCCTTCCCCACTGGACTTCCTGATACGGCAGACAATACCAGCTCTTTGTGCTCTGAAAACATACGATATTTCTCTATCTCTTTGAGTTTTTTGCATGTTTCATCTTCATGAAACAAAGTTCTCCATTTTGGTGCCATATTTATTTCTGCCCCCCTTTTTAAGACTCGACCTAATTAGAGCCCTGTCTGCAGAGGTTTTTCTTTACATGCTATTCTGCATTTCCTTCAGCTGACTGAGTTTTCACTCTATTTCCTGACCTCTTTCTCTCTAAGTACTGTGATGCCACAAAGGGTCCATTTGGTTTACACAACTGCTTGTTGATTGAATGGGTGACTAACAAAATGTAATACAAGCTGTCTTAGTTACTTTTTCGTTGCTGTGACTCAGTACCCAACACCCACAAACTTAGGAAAGGAAAGGTTTATTTTAGCTCACAGTCTCGAAGGTCACAGTCCATTCAGGGGCGGCCGGCAACAATCCAAGTGCATGGCAGAGAGAGAGGTGGAGGCAGCTTCCCCGGACCAACAGGAAGACAAGCTGAGGCTAGTTGAGACTAGGCCCCGCCCTCCAGGAAGGCAGGTGCAGCTTATGTATCCTTTCAGGTCTCCGCCCAGTAGCCAGTCTCTCCTGCATCCAGGTGTGGCCACTAAACACCATTAATCCTAACTTAACTGCAATCCACTCCTCCAGACCAGACCAGTCCACCAACATCACATGGTTCCATTAAAATACATGAGACTTTTGGGAGACACTCCAGATCCTAACCACAATATGCCACCCCTGGTCCCCAAAAGACTCATGTCCTTCTCCCCATGCAAAATCCAGTTAGTCCTTCTCCAAGAGTCACCAAAGTCTTAACAGTTTTAGCACTGCTAGAGACACTCTAAGTCCACAGTCTCCTCTGAGATGTAAGACAAACTTAGCTGTGAGCTCCTGTTCAAACCAAAGAGTTAAGCACTTCCAATATAAAATGGCTCAGGGTAAACACTTCCATTCCAAAAGGGAAGAATAAGGTAATAAAAGGCAATAGGACCAGTACAGTTCCTAAATCCGGCAGGGCAAGTATTAAATCCTGTAGTTCCATGTCCAGCACCTGGGGTAAATTCTGGCGAGGCATGAACTGCAAGGGGCTTGGGTGGTCCCACGCTTTTCTACTCCAGACTGTGAGTTTTTTTACATCTGTTTTCTCTGCCATTGTCTCCTGTCTTTCACTATAAAGCTGGCTAAAAGCCGCAAACGGTAGCCATGTAGCAGTTTTAACTTCAGTCTGTCTTGAAATTTCCTCCACCAGAGTAAGCAGTCCACTGTCCTTAATCTCAATTTCAGGCAAAGTCTCTGGATGAGAGCAAAATGCTGACAAACTTCTTGTCAGCACACATGGTTTTTAGACCACTTGCCAATAAAGTCCCCCTTCCCATCTGAAACTTGAGCCTGGCCTTTCCAATCCACACTTCTATCAGCATTCTGGTCTTCTGAGCTCCGACCACAATCTCCCCTCAAGCTCGGCTCAGAGCACTCAAAGGCTTCTCCAGCTTGCATCCCCAAATTTCTCCAAATTCCTTCTGCAAACCACTTTCAAAGAGTTCTGAGCCACATCTTCAGGTAAAGTACAGCAACGACCCCACTCCTCTGGTACCAATTTCTTTCTCAGTTACTTTTTCATTGCTGTGACTCAATACCCGCGACCCACAAACTTAGGAAAGGAAAGGTTTATTTTAGCTCACAGTCTCGAAGGTCACAGTCCATTCAGGGGTGGCCGGCAACAATTGAAGTGCATGGCAGACAGAGAGGTGAAGGCAGCGTCTCAGGACAAACAGGAAGACAAGCTGAGGCTATTTGAGACTAGGCCCCGCCCTCCAGGAAGGCAGGTGCAGCTTATGTATCCTTTCAGGTCTCCGCCCAGAAACCAGTCCCTCCTGCATCCAGGTGTGGTCACTACACACTGTTATTCCCAACTTAACTGTAATCCACCCCTCCAGACCAGACCCCAATCCACCAACATCACATGGTTCCAGTAAAATATATGAGACTTTTGGGGGACACTCCAGATCCTAACCACACCACAAGCCAAGGGTCAGATTCTATTATTGTAACTATATATTTCAACATGGTAAGTGTGAGAAGTGCACTTTAGATTATCATACATGTCATGTGATGTACACAAATATTGCTACTAATAGAATGGTTTATTCTAATTTTAGAATCTTGCAGTCACTCCATTCTATCCCCCACAGGGCACGTCACCTTTGATAAGTTTGAGAGAGGTTTCTAGTGACAAGGCTTATGATCATTTGACTCCCTACCAGAGGTAGAACTTAGAAAATGATGACCTTGGAAAGAGGTAATTACTTAAGACTTGCTTTTAATTTCAGAACTGAACCTAATTTTATCAATGGTGCTAAAAGTGAGAGCTAGGGGTGTAGCTCATTGGTTAGAGGCTTACCTAAGAAGTGGGAAGCCCTGGGTTCGAACCCTTAGAACCACATAGTACCTGGAAATGGTGATGCATGCCAGTAATCCCAACACTGGACAGGCTGACTCAGGAGGGTTGTTATGAGTTTTAGGCCAGCCTGGCTACATAATGAGTTCAGGACCTGGCTGGGCTACGAAGTGAAACAATTTTTTTTTAAAAGATGTTGTGTCCGCAGATATATTAAAGATTAAACTCAGCATGCCAAATTTACTTTCTTCTAAAATTTTATCTGCCACATGTCTGAAATAGTAAGAATAGAATAAATCTCATCACCTATCTTTAAAGATAGACCAGGTGAAAACGTGACAAATAGACCTCCCAAAAGATTGCAACGCTCTCCACACACACACACACACACACACACACACACACACACACCTTCTTAGATTGCTCTTTTACTTGAGAGTAATCGAGAACATCAGGCTACACTTTATTGTGAAATGAGGAGTCACTCAGTAACCTCAAGGCCATATTTGCTTCAATTCATTTATTGCTTTTCTTATAGCTAGTTGAATGCTGCAAGGCATTTTAAGTAGTTTGGGAATTATAAGTGCTTCCACCAGAATACATTAGCTAGAAATAATTTTCCCTTGTTTCGTTTCTTGTCAAATTTCAGACATCACATAAACACCTCGCTAAACTTGAGACAATTGACTCAAACACATGGCACGTCTAAGTGGGAGCCAGCTCATCTTGGTGTATGAAGTTATTTTCTACTGCTAATTAAAGCCCCATAAGTGAGCCTTAAACGCCATTGGAGGGGTGTGTGACATGCTATATTCTTGGTCTATCCTTCGTGTTCAGAACAGTGCCCAAGGTTTACGTATTAACTCATATAATAAAATACCTCTTCAAGATGAAGAAAGTGAAGCTCAGAGATATCGAATAACGTGAACAGGACCCGTTGCCGATGGCAACCCAGGAATCTTCCCATGCTCTCTGCTCTAGTCTCTTTCACCAGTCAGATTGTTTCATTTAACCAAAATCTTCATCTGAAGACTTGGCTAGATTTTGGGTTCCTCTCGATAGCTCGTTGTGGAAGTAGGTACCATTCTAGAATAAATTCTCGTGAATTTTATTGTAAAGAAACATTCATTTTGTACATACAAGACTGTTTTTCATCGGTAGGATAGAACGGTCATGACTATTTACCAAACACAAAGCGCCAGTAAGTTAACACTAACAGGTTGATTATTTAAAGTGAAATGATCATCATCCTCAGCCGTTGACGTAATCATGTCTGGCTCCTGACATGGCCAGAAGGAGTATTCAGGTCCTGTCACACCAAGTCCTCCGGTTTCTCCACAGCAATGTGATGCCTTCTAGAGGTTTTCTAAGCTGAAGCCATGCTCTTCAGTATTTCTTTACAAAATTCTGACACATAAACTCTCTAGTAAAAGCAAGCATGGTCTTAATGCTCACCTGGAATATTCCCACAGCTAATTGTTTCCTTGAAAACCCTTCTCATCCTCCAAACCCTAAGGCGTCCATGCAGTTCATTCTAACCAGAAGAATGACTTCCTACAGAGCACCTAAGTGTCTGTGTTTAAGCTGCTTTCCATACACATCAGACACATCATGCAGAGACATTTGGATGTTGATAATGTCCAGGTTCCAATTGTGTAGCTCTTAGCTTCCCGAGGAAAAGAAATGCCAATCATAGAACCTTATCCTCAGAAGGTGCATGGTGAATCTTGGCAGAAGGACTTTTTACTTAGTAAGTTACAGTTTTAAGTGACTTGCAAGAGTGTTTTTTTTTTTTTGTCACAAAATATTTTGGATATGTCTCTGATGCAAAACAATGCAGTGCATACCCTCCTAAATGAGATCCCAATTAGATCTCAGGCATTTCCAGCAGCAGTTTTTCGCACACCTTAGTCCATCCACCTACTGCCTCATTTTGGCTTAGATCTGCCTCAGTCTTTTCCATTCACATTTAACTTTATTTTACATGTGTGTGAACCCCTTGGGATTCTTACAGCATGCTTCTTGGGGTGGGGGGGAAGAATTCACAAAGAGGCAAATGATGTGAGTGGCTTATTTCACTGCATTTCCTGCAGTTGGATTTCTTCAGGATTTGGACTAACGTTCAGTTGAGATTGATATTTATTTTTAGTCAAGAAATACGTAAAAGGGCAGCATCTCAGTTCCCAAGAGGAAAGCCAGGAGAATTTCTGGGACACCAGCTGTTTCATTAAGCCTGTGATGACTTAACTAGATATCTTTGTTCCGGATTCTCAGTAATACATTGTTTTCCAGAAACGAGGTAGGGATAGTAATGTCCTCCTCTTTGAGACCTTAGGCGTGCTCTATTTTAGGTGGAATAAAATCCTTCCTCTTGTTTCTTTCAGAACAATTTTTAAAGATGGGAGACAGCAGTCATAAGTCCCAGCAAGTGACACATAGAAGGGAGAAGGTGGAGAGAAATGACGTGCTGCACATTCCAAAAACCAGATGAAAGGATTTGGAGGGTCCAGTCATCAAATGGGATATATGAGATCGATTTGTTAAACTTTACTTGAAATCATGCAATGTAAGGATGTATCAAAATATCACATGGTACCCCAGTTCAATTTTTATGACTTTATATATTAATTAGAAAATAAATGTTATTTTTAAAAAAGCACAGCAACATTTTCCACAAAGCTTCTAAACCTATTTACACACTTAATTATCATACTAAGATATTTGCGGTATAAAGAATGTTAATAGCTGGGAATGCCTGAAATCCCAGTACTGGGGAGGCTGAGGCAGGAGGACGGCTATGAGTTCAAGGCCAGTCTGTGCTGTATAATCAGTTCTGAAGAAAAGACCAACATAGACTATAGAGTGAGAACTTGTCTCAAAAAAAGTAATAGAATGCAAGACATATAATTTGTCATATATATTGTGTATTATAATATTTAATGAATGTAAGTTTTTGTTTTGATATTCCAATATATAATTATTTTAATGTGCTGTTATTTAATTTATAATATATATATTTATTTTAAAGGAGTGTAAAGAGTAGCAGTAAAATGATATCTATGAAGTCCACTATTCAACTTAAAAAATAAGCCATTAAAATATGTCACTTTCTTCCACCTAGTATCTCAGCCTTTAATCTTTGAGTTTTTAAATGATAAATTTTTATTTTTACAGTTTATTCACATTTATATATATCCAAAATTTTATAATCCACAATTGTGAAATTTTGCTATTCATTGTTTTATGGAGATATAATATACCATAGAAACTCATCTAGAACTTTCTTCTGAGACTAAATATTAAGTGCTATGCAAGTAATTTTAGTTCAATTTTTTGCTCTATATTCTTATATTTCACATAATAATTTATTGATTTATTTTCCTCTCAACATACTTTGATAAAACTTCAATTTTATGTATAATTAACATTTAGTGAAAACTTTTAAGTACACACATACAAGGTTTTCATAAATATGTATTAGAGTTATGTTATTGGCTAAAGATAGATATAAACACTTAAATTTGGGCATAATATATTCCAAGAGAATTGTACCATTTTGTAACTTCAACAGAAGTGTATTTATTGTATTGTTCTATGCTCTCATTAAGACTTGGCATTATAATATTTCTTATTGAAAATCTAATTAGTGTAAGTTTAGCATGAACTAAATTTGTAGCTTTTACTGGGCATGTTCCCAAAGTAATAAAGTCAACATAGCAAAAAGACACATGCATATTCATGTTTATAGCAACAGAATTCATACTAGCCAAATCCTGGAAACAACCTGCCTGCTCATCAATGGAGGAACGGTTAAAGAAGATATGGCACCTCTATACAATGGAATAGCATGCAGCTATAAAGAAAGACAGACATGAAATTTTTGAGTAAAAATAGGACTACCTTGAGCCCATAATGCTCAGTGAGGTGGGCCAAGCACAGAAGATTGACAATGGGCAGGTGTCCCTCTTATGAAATGCACAAAAATAGTAGCATAAAAAAGCCCAACATTAATGGAAGGAATGACAGGGTAGAAAATGGTCAGCTAGGAAAGGAGTGAATCTCTGAAAAATGGGTGGATATAGTTGCTCACTAATTCCCCATATCCCATAACTGTAATGTATTGTAGAATTTGGAATTTATATATTTACAAAAAATTAGAACCATTGTGTATCACAAATGCATACTAATAAAAAGGGGAGTAGAGAAAAGATACAGGAAGAGTAAATCCAAGATACGTATGTGGAAAGTTTAGGTCCTAAACGTTTCCCAAAGTCTCATATGTTACAGGCTTGGGTTCCAGCCTGCAGTGCTATTAAGGAACGGTAGAACTATGACGAGACAAAGGTTATTTGAAGGAAGTTCATTGCATCTGTGCTCTTAATGGGAATATTTAGCCCCAGCCCCTGCTTTTCTCTGTTTTCTGGTTACCTTGCAGAAAGAAACTCCCTCCGCTGAGGGCTTATGCCATGATGCACTGCTGCACCACAGGCCCCAACCAATGAGGACCACGAAATTGTGCTCTGAAACTGCAAGCCAAAAAAAAAAAAAAAAGAACAAATCTTTTTTCATTATAAATAGCTTGCACTAGGTACTTGTATTGACAGAAAGCTGATAGTTATTATAACCAGTTCCCATGTGTGATGGAGAAGGTAGTGTCGTTTATCGTTTAATCATGATTGTTGAGTGCTCAAGAAAGGTCTCATTCTCCACAACTAAGGAATTGTTTAACTGATTAGCTAACACCTGACAAAGAAAATGGAGGCTGAGACAGTTAGCAGAGCTAAACTCCTGTTGAGAACAACAAGAAGAGGATTGGGCAGGGGAAACCATGCAACCACAATGTAGACTGGCAAAGTCAGCCCGGCCCTAGGGGGCGCTCTGAAGGAAAGCTTGCCCACTCGAAATTATCTGCTCTGGGCAGAAACTAGTCACTATTTCAGCCAGTTTCTGAGGCAGCTCTGAGCATGCTTTGGACGGACCCCTCAGGAGCCAGCAGCTAGAGATGAGCTCATCACAGACTCACCAGGCAGCAGTTACCCCAGAGGCTCAGTTCTGCACCTGCCTAACCTCACAAGTAAGGGCCCTGTGTCACACCTCCCTCAGAACCTGAGGGCAGGATGCGGGCAGAGGAAGGCTGATTTCAGTGCTGGCTGGCATCAGAAATGGTAAGTGAACATGAACTAGGACATTCACGAAGGTCATCACAGGTAGAACACAGGCTCACCGTCGTTGAGAAGAGGGTACGGCAACCCGAGGATGCTCACTGACCATCTGCCAGTCTAACCCTTTAACCAGGAGTATAGCCCCACCTGGGGAATGTAGGGATAGGATTCTAGGCGCTAGAAACTCATGGCTGGGAGGCCCGTGAAATTCGCGCCAGTTCAGTTCACTACAGTGGGCAAGCTCATCCATGCCTCTCTTTTATGTATATTTCCAGAATTATTGAAGAGGAATAGTATTAGATATTGGGCCTATTTAATTCATGTCGGGGAAATAACCCTTGAAAAACCACCGAGCTTCCCAGAGCGATGGGATTTTCTGAAGTGTGAACTTTTTCCTATTTTACATCCATCAGGAGAGTTTCATAGCCTGATAAAGGGTGTTCTCAGAGGGGACTTCCACTATGGGTCACAGCAAGACCCCATCTACTTCATTCAGTATCTGTCCTCTCTAGCTTCTAGTTCTTCCCCTTCTCTGTCTCCCTAAGCCCCTTGATTTCTTGTCCGTGTTGTTTGCTGCCATTGAGAATCATCAATCCTCATGAAGAGCTTGGGACGCTGTAGGAGACACCCCATTTCAGAGCAGAAGAAACTGAGGCCCGTGCAGAGGCCCATGCCTATGGTTTTGCACCCCACCATCACCCAATGGTTGGTTTTCATTCACTGTTTATTTGTTTTTAAAGGAGAGTTTCTTAAAATTCAGTAAAATGTTTAATATCTTACTCCAAAAATCTAAATATTCTCCTGATTACTTTTTCCTCTGAAGTGAGGATGGACATGAGCGACGAGATTGGCAAGTAAGGAAGAAAGTCAGAACTGAAGAGGACTAAACGGAAGAAAAAGAGTCAATTGGTCAGAGATAAAGTACTTACTCAAAGTGATTAAAACCCAGTACAAGGTATGTAGCTGAGGGGAAAATGCCAGTGTGAGAAAGTAATGAATCACATGAATCAATCTTTATGACAGTCTCTTAAAGCAGACAAACTACAGTCAGTTGAAAATAGTATTTTTTGCCAGGATTTGGAGCACAAGGTGAATAGGCAAGAGGTGGGGGAATTTTAGGCCACTGAAACTATTCTATGTTTAATTGTGCTAGGAAACACATGACACTGTGAGCATTTGGAACATCTGATAAAGCTACAGAACACAATGAGTGAACCCTAATGCAAACTATAGGCATCTGTACCAGTCCTGACTCCTTCGTTGTAAGAAACGTACTAGGACTTTGTAAGATATTAATAAGAGAAGCAGAGGAGAAAAACAGTGGAAGAACTCTGTCAATTCTACTCAGTTTTTCTATAAACCTATAAATGTCTTTTAAACATTTTTTTAAAAAATAAAACCCTAAGTTAAGAAATTTGGTTGATGTCCAGTTGTCAAACTGTGCAACTATGCCCCCATTCTCGGACCTGTCTCCAAGTTGGTGCATTGGTTGCCTGTTAAATGTCTGAATCCCAATGAATAGATGGTGGTGGTGGTACATCATGAACAAAGAACAAAGAGAAATGATTCTAATACACATTCCCATTTTTTTTTTCTGTTCACTGAAGACAGCATGCTCATGCCTTTAAGTCGCGGACAGATGGCTTGGTGACAGGCAATGGGGATTCATATGTGCAGGACCGAATCTCATTACACTCTAACAAGATGATCATAATGGAGACAATCAAAACCAAGCCTGGCTAATCATATGCAAGCAACACTGAGTCTTTTTTTTTTTAACTAAGAGCAGGGACATTCTCATGCAATCTGAGAAATCTGATGATAGATGTTACTTTCACTTCTTTGTTCCTCAAAAAGCTAAATAAATCAATGCAATTGTAAAACTAGTTTCCAATGATGTTTCCATTATTTTTTCATATGTTTCTCACATTACTTTGAAGTAGCCATCACATTTTCTTCCTTTCTATTCTTATGATCCTCCTAGAAGCCCTCTAAATGTTTAAACCACTTTCTGCCCCCTGAGATATGTGAGATCAATTTAAAATAGGCTTTCATCCCAATCTGCCAGCATTGGTGACCCACCAAATTTCACCTTTTAGCAACTACCCAAGCCTTTATTGTCATTTATAATGTAAAATTTATAATATGGGTCAAATGTCTCTTGTAAATACAGTAAAATTCTAAGAAACATGTCTGTTTTGCAGAAATCATTTAATTAAGAATGTGCATCTATGTAAGACCTTTCTGAAAGTAGTGAAGTGTTTTATTTTCCAAAACTATTAAGAACTTCAAAAATCCTTATGTATTTTAAAATGCTGATCCTGCGACAGGGACAGGTGAGATTTTAGGAAGCTCTTTCATTCATAAAGAAAAAATGAACTTCATGACCTGAAAATGCTAATAGTCAATGAATCATAAATACATGTGAAAGAAAAATAGAATAATGACACACAAGGAAACTAAAGGGCTGGGGACTGTGGCTCATGGGAACTGCAGCTGGTGCCAGAGGGCAGGAGCAGGTGGAGCTGTGGAGCTGAGCAAACTTGGAGTTAGAAGTCCACAGGGTAACAAACTAGATGAGGACTGAGGTTCAACTTTCTGGGACGGACGGGAGGGAGGGGCAGTGACCAAGCCAGGAGATTGAGCTGCCTTCGCTTTGGTGGCCCTAGGTCTGCAAGAACCTGGTCGTGATTGAGAAAGCATCTGACCCAGAGGAAACAGTTGTCCTAACCCACGCATTCGTCTACAGGAGAACATAGAAAATAATTGTGTCTACTGGAGGCTAGTTCTAGTTATAGAAATACTTCTCCATGACAATGGATGGGAGTGGGGAAGTGCACATATTTTGAGATTCAGAAACTCAAAACACTAGAAATTTACAGTTTCCCTTTGGGGCCATGATGGGGCATTTGTCGAGATTGTATTGGATGCCTGCTTAGGTAAGGCTCGCAAAACTATAAAAGTTGCAAGAGAACAAGCTTCCATAAGCAAGGGGATACACACTACAGAGTAGGACCACAGCCCAAAAAATCCTGTCCCATTAACATTTAATAGGAGCCATAGGATAGATTAAAAATGGTTAGAGGTTTGTAAAAAGCCAGTGAGCATGTAAGAACATGGCACTACACCATAATTCAAATATTGATTAAAAATATTAACAGATGTCTTAAAGATTTAAAGAAATTATGGTCTCTAAAATCTCAAGGGATGTGTAAAATCATCGATTAGATACAGCTGAAGAAAAAAAACGTTAAGTAGGAAGACTGATTCTGACTGTTCCCATTTGGCTACAATTTAGAATCTCCTGGGAGCTTTTTTATAAAGCACAGGGCGCAAGTTACAACCCAGACCAATTAGAGCAAAATCTCAGAAGAGACCTGTACATCAGGGTTTCTTTAGGGGATGTGGAAGATGCCAATGTGTGGTTATTTTAGCAGCAGATTCTTCAAAATGGCATGCAAGAAATTGCGTAATGGAGATATCATGACCTTGGGGGTGGGAGGGGAAGTAAAACATACAGACACATCGTTTTCATTCATAGTTCTAAATTTATCTAGTGTCTTTTTCTGTTCTAGGTATTCTGCCCAGTGTGGAAGGGAAGACGACAAAACGTAAATGCTAAAAATTTCACGGAGCTTTTTAAAGCAGAATTACCCCCAAATCCAAACCTACTAGTATGCCGTTTTTATAGTCAACTAGATGGTGGCTGAAATTAACCTTAATGGGGAGCATAGCCACGTAACAAAAGTCTATTCAAGAGCTTCAACTCGCTGGAGAAGCATGGAAAACTATTGTATACTTTTCCTGATAACTTCCTGGAAGTGTGCTGCACTGGAATCCTGCGGAGAGACGACCTTCTACAATCGCTGGGGCTGCTTGCGGTAGACGGAGCAACCCGAGGCATCAACTTCAAGCTCTTAACCAAGTCTTCTCAAGGGTCTTTTTTGTTTTCTCTTTCCTGGGGGACACAACCGATTGTCCTTGAACTCTGAACTTACCACCTTGCTGGAACTTTCCTAATGGAAATGGAGAGGAAATGTTGGGAGTGGTTGGTGTTAGGATCCAAGCTGCAGCCTTTAAGGAAATCTGGGGAGGTGAGCGAGTCCCAATTATGAAGAATCCATCACCCGAGAACGTGTCGTCTTTTGGTTTAGGCCATTACGTCACCCTGGAACCAAGTGAATAACTTCGCTTAACGCCAAGCATGGCACTGAAGCAAATGATACCACTGCCCAAGCTTAACAAACAAATAAAAATGGATGCTAAACTTTCTCCACTTGCCAGATCTTTTTCCTCATTTAATGGTTAATGGTGCCTTATTTTTTTAAGTAATCAGTTTACAGGACTGTTAAGTTTTTCTCACTAATCTTGTAAAATTCTTGAAATGCTGAGAAATCTTAACATTCCAAATTTCTTTCTTGGAATGAGTTTCGCCACAAAATATTTCATGCCGATCGTCTTTTAAAACGTCCCCAAAGTGATATTTATCAAATATTTTCCAAATCACAAGTTCGTTACGGTTGGTATTGATTAAATAATTCAAGTTAAAAATGTTGTGACTGGTTTTGATTCCAACCGTTCTCTGCATTAGCCTGCCCCCTAGCGTTTCCTTTCCTATTATGGTGCCCTCGCTAGGCACGTCTCCATTTGTCAGGATCTGCAGATTATTTGAAAGGAAAAAAAAATATCTGATTAACAATCTAGACATTGGTATGTGTCTACAGTCATACAACCCTATTCGTCTATCTTGAAAAAAACTCGAAATTATTTTTAAATCACAATAAAAAGAGAAGCATCCCAATGATTTTATTGATAATTTTTTAAAATAATAAGTTTTACAAAACTGAAGCAATTGAACAAAAAAAAATTACGACATTTTGATAAATGTTATACGTTAAAGAGACAGAAATTTTGTTAGGTACATATGAGAAGCCTGACACCCATTGGGGCTGTATACTTGACGTTGTTTGAAAGAACTTGCCCCATTAGCCCTAGATATTACATACAAAAAGAATTAATCCGGGCTAAATCCTCTTTCTTCTTAACATGTGATCCAGTATGGAAAGAAAAGGAAGGGAAAGAACCTGCCAAGAATGGTGTTTCACTTTTTTTTCTCAAATCCTTGTATTCTTTTTTTTATACCAGAATTTTTGAAGAGAAAAATTTGTTGGCTACAGTTTCTTGAGGTTTATAAAAGTGTTATTTACTATCAAACCATGTGTGAAATTGAAAGTTCTAAGTCATAATAAGTAATCTGAGGAGACACTTTACTAGAATTATTGAGGCAATTTAGTGCTGCTATTAGTTTTCTTTGAACTACTCAGGAAACCCTACATTTCAAACGGTAATAATTTCTAAAAATTAATTCATATGTAATGATATAGAAATGATCTTCTTAAAAGTCCCACCATGCTTCTCATATGTGACAACTACATTTGAAGACATCAAATCAACAGTACAGGGGACCCGACAGGGCTGGTAGTTAGATTCACATGACAAACATATCTCCTCTTTCCTTCCTCACATGGAAGAACTGTATTTTACCTAACAGAAGTCATGATCAAGTGGCATATGTCTCTTCCCTGATCCTGTAAGTTCATCAGACAAAATGCCTTCATGGATAACTTAGTATAAATATACCTGTATGCACTATTGACACAGATTATACAGGACAGCAAAGCTCTACATAAAATTATTCACGGATTATCAAAAATCAGATTTAAATGTGTGTTTGCATCTCCTTTCCTCCAAAAACACAAGTGCCCTCATGCCACTACCCTGCAAGCAGCTGGGACGTGAATTTCCTGAGCATCAGAAACCATATATGTATATATATATATATATATATATATATATATATATATATATATATATATATATATATATTGGCCTTGTTGTATATATACCCTGCTCTAGAAAAGCACATGGCATTTTGTGGGAAACTGGCAGACATCTGTAATCAGGAGGCTTAGATTTCTGGCCAAAATGATGAATTTGCTTCCTAACCACAGGACATTCTTATAAAACCGTAGGACAGAGATATGGGTGGAGAGTTATGGACCCTCATGCGCTCTGTCCCACCTCACTCAGCCAGCAGTGTTCCCTCTCTACCTTACTCTAGCCAGAAGGATGGATTACAAACTGGGTTTGGGTCCAAATGTTCTGGATTTCTGACCGCTTACAGAGAACCTCTGACAATTGGCAGGCACGGAAAAGTTCTCCAGGTATAGAAAGGAGTCATGGGGATTCCATCATGCGCTGGACGTCCCTCTCCTGGTCCCTCCCAACGGGAATGGCTTTCCTCCTGTCTGCTCACCATATCATCAGCTAGCTGGCCCTCCCTCCCTGCGTGTTCACAGGCCTAAGTGACACCTGGGCGGAGTGTTGACAGCCTTCCAAAGCAAGGGCTGTGCACGCAGACTAAGGCCTGCCTCAGTCTCAGAGGCAACACACCTGGAATGTGCATGCTATGATTTCAAACGGGCTTTGTAAACACAGTGAGATAGGTAAGGATGAAACTATAGGAAGCAACAAGAGCAAGGAATCAAAACGATTGCAGTAGAATCTAGAAATTAAAAGTATCCGAAATGTAGAACACCAAGGTGATCTATGCTGATACTGCCAAGAAAAAAAGTCTCAGGGAAAGGACTGGGTTGAACTCCTCTCTTAGAAGTCCAGAGAGGCTCAGAAGCAGGGAGGATACGTGGATAGATAAGACAGGGAAATACCAGCTTAAAAATGATCCTTTCAGGGGACCAAAACAGAAATGCACAGGGGAAAACGTCTGAATAATAAATATAAATTTTCTGGTAGCAAAGAAAAATTATATTCTGAAAACATCACAGAGTGTAAAGAGAGAGAGTGAAACTTCAAAAGAAATACCGTTGTAGTGGTCCTTGAGAATATCTACGATAGAGCAGATCATTTAAAAAAATAAACTTGGTATCAGTGTATTACTTGACACCAGTAATTACACCAGATGTATAATTCAATTAAAATAATTCTTGGAGGTACTAACATAAAAGAAGTGGACCTTACCAATGTGTAAGTTATTGACTTGTTGCTGGGATAAAAGAAAATGCCATTATATTGTAATTAAAGATATTTTCAAGTAGAACAGGGTTTATAGATTTGACACAAAGTCCTTCCATAAAACATTCCTGTAGCATGAGGATGGCTAAGCCCAGAAAAGCAACGTGTGTTTTTGTTAACAAAACAACAGCAACAACAAAAGGCAAACAAGAAAAATACTAAAGAAGAAGGTGATAATTTCCAGAGTACCTACAATCTTAGATGACCAGATCATTTAAAAAGAAAAAGGAATCAGACTGGTATCAGACAAGATTCACACGAGAGGAGGGGTCTACAGAGCTCGCCCAGCCCTATGGCGTCCACCTAGAGATCACTTCAGCTTTTCTGCAAGCTCAGTCCAGCAGGAGACAAAAATTTGTATTCCTGTAGGGCCTGGGTATTTGTGATGCTTGTTATAGAGGGGTTGCTAAAGATTTTTTAATCAATGTTTTTTTCCTGAGCTTAGGAGGTATGCCAGGGGTTCCACTGGGGCCCAGGATAAACCTCCTGGCATCCATTCTGTAGCATAGCCTAATTATTTCTCCTCAATAACCAGAACAAGTCACCCTAGTTGACACAGGAGTCCCTCCTTTGTCATTCTCCAGAGGAAGGTGGTGGAACTCGGGGGAACTCAAGGGAGGAGAGAGTGAGCCCCACTGGGAGTGAGGGGTGCATTTTTTCTGTACATCCTTGCTTTTGCCAAGGCCTGCAGGAAGGCCAAGGCCTCTGAATGGGGTCTGTGGTTATGCAGGAATCCTTTAAGGGTCTCAGAGCAGGTGGTCTCAAGCGAGATCTAGGTTTATGTGTCAGAGGAGCAGAGGAGAAGCATTCATGTCCCTCTGTTTCAGCAGAAGGTGACCAAAGTAAAGGTGAACTGGGTCAGTTTCCTGCAGCTGAGGTCACCGTCATGGCCTGTGCACATTGTCTGTGGGCTCCCCATGTGCCAGGCTGCTCGCAAGGTGCCTTTCTCTCAGCAAACCTCACAGCCACATTCTCAGTGACGTGTTGTGTCCTCCTTTACGAAGGAGGAAACAGAGAGGTGACATCTTCCTCAGGACTGCAAGGCTAGTGGTTGGGGGAGCTGGGGCTCAATCTAGGCCTGCCTGAGGTCAGGCCCCTCCAGGCTGTTTCCGTCTGGGACACTGTGGTAGGTGACTGCTCCACAGCACTGATTCCCAGCCAGGGAAGGGGCTGCCCTTCAGCCACATTGGTTAGGGAGAGATATTTGTGGTTTTATTGGGGGACGGGATCTGCTGCTTACATCTACTGGAGTGAGATCAGGGATGCTGCCGGTCATCCTACAAAACACAGGCTGGCACCCCAACACCCCCCATACTGTGAAGCTGAGACGCCAGACACAGAAGATCTGTAGCCTCCTCTCCACGTCCCCAGTATCTCCCTGCCGCTTCTTGGTCAACGCCGTCTCTCATTAAGAAGGTGCTGAGTGCGCCTCACCTGCACTCCGCCTGCGCTCAGACCTCTGCTAATCTGTTCCTCAAAGCACAGCAGGATTCCCTTTGCTTTAGAAACAAGAGACACCTGTATCTGGGCACAGAGGCTCAGCGCTACGGTTTCTGTAACTCAGTGGCCTGTGTGCCTCCTTGCCGCCTTTTTCTCTGCTTCAGCCATCGGGGCTCGCGGCGGTTGGGTGGGCTCTCTATGCCTCTTCCCCTGCGCTCCGCTGAGCTTCCTTCCTAGAGAAATCGGACTCTCCTCTCTGCTCAGACCGCGCAGGCACCGCACCAGGGCTGCTAAATCTCTAGTAATTTCTGCCATTTCCAGGCTTTGAGGAGCTCAGGGGAGACGCCTACTCTTCCCCCCCCCCCCCACACACACCTCTTTTTTTCTTCTATCTGAAAAATGAAAAGAGACTTTTGTGAGGGCGCAGAGACATGTATCCAAAAATCGTGCAGAGAAACAACCACTATGTATTCTAAGATTAAAGAAAATTAACAATTCATTATTTCAAATGCAGTTACTATTACTTGAAGTCCATGAACACATGCACTCAGAGAAAGCGGGCTCTAGGGCACTTGTGTGATTTGACACAATTGTAACCCATGTTTGTGTCAGAAGTCTGCTCCAAGACAGGGCGGATTCCTTGGGCAGGCAGGAATGGACGCGATAAATAGGCTCTTGTCGTCCTCTAGTGGCCACAATGGGGAAGTGACGGAAGAAGGAGCCTTTGTTCTTGGCCGCCTACAAACACTGGCTGCCAGGAGCCCCACCCCAGGCCAGAGTCCGTGGGGATCCTCTGTATTGAATAAAAATAATACCGAAATATGTTTATAGAGCTTCCGTCATGTTATTTAAGCTTCTCCTCGACTTCCTGTGGGCGTCATTTATTCACTTAGAATCTAGGCAACCATCTTTAATGAATTGGTTTCCTTGCTTTCCCAAGCTGCGAGTTGTACACCTCCAACTTCCTGGGAATGCTTGGATAGTATTTGTCGAAGTTGGTAAGGATTTAGAGTCAAGTCTCATTTGGAAAGAGCATCGGCCCCTCACACTCAGTCAGAGAAGGAACCGAGCACGTCAACAGAGAGAGCGCTCAGGCTGGGACACCCTCCCTGAGTCCCAGCAAGTCTGGCTGGGAGCCAGAGAAGGTGTGGACGGTCACATCTGGAGGGGGGAGGTCGGTGAGGTGCAGAGGGGCTGGTGAGTGGGGTTTACGGTGTAAGCGCATCTTGAGAGAAAGGGTTGGCCCTGAGGAAGCATATTTCTGCAGAGATCGTGAGGCGTGGATGATGACCCCAACAGTTCACTCGTTCAACAAACACCCAGAGCCTGGGATACTGGGCACAGGGTCTGTACTCTCAGTCCTTGTCCTTCTGATCCAGATAGCTTTACCCAAAGGAACCTGTGACAGCAACTTTCTGGAAACTTCCTTTCTTTCTCTTCTTCTTCCTGTCTTCCTTCGTTCTTGAGCTCCTCGCGTGCACGCGCCAAGGGTGATCGTTCTAGGCATAACACCAAAAAGGACAGATGCCCAAAGCTGGGACTGTCTTCGGTTTGTTTGAAGAAATGCAGAAGCAGTGTGGCTGGAGGGAAGATCTTCCTTCACGTACCGCAAGCCTTATCTGCAGTCTCCCAACTCCTCTCCACCATCCAATGATGATATTCTCATCATGCTATTGATCCATGCTATGGGAGGGTGCAAGGCCATTAGCTCAGGAAGCCACATATAACAAGCAGGGTGCAAGTCCTATGATTTCTTAGTGTGTCGTAGCAACCACCAGGGGAGAGGATATATTTGACCTCTTCCTTTTAATAAGGTCATTCTTGTCTCTGGGCCACTCTAACTCCAGACTCTGGGTTGTTGCTGAAACAGATGTCCGTAGAGGCTCAGGGTGTGGGGGCACTTTAAGGGCAGAGCCACTGTGGCTCTGTTGGGAAGATGATTGACCTCCTCAAAAATGTTACACTTGTCAGATTTTCATGGAAAGTGATTTCTTCATCCTATAGACCACATCTAACTGGGCCAGCTGCTTATTTTCTTTGACAATCCCTTTTAACTGGCACATTTAGAACATTAGAACATTGATACTCGAGTGATCACTCATGTCTTTGGATTAGCACCTGCCATATATATTATGTGCACGATGATGTCCTTGTCATTTGCTCCTAGTAGTGACTTCTCCTCTTTTCTGTCTTCTGTGATTTGACTTTCTATGATTCCATTTTCTTTTCTATTTTAGCATGTTCATTGTACTCAAACATTTTTAAAAAATTGTCCTAGAGTTTACAATGTGCATGTACAGCAAAGACACACATAGCTTCTGTGGTGGTTTGGGTCTGGAGTGTCCCCCTAAGACCTCATGTTCCTATGGATACTGTGTAGGGTTGGGAGGTGGGGCCTGGCTGCAAGGGGCAGATGTTGAGGCTTGGCCTGAAGGGGTGTGTGCTGCCTCTGCCCTTCCTCCCAATTCTCTCTGTTCCACCATGCTGTGAGGATCTGTCTCCTGGAGGCCCAGCTCCAGCCCTGCCTTGTGATTTCACCATTTTCCAGCTGCCCACCCATGAAAAGACTGATACCTCCTGAAACTGTAACCTAAAATAAATCTTTCCTCCCTAAGGTGTGAATATCGGGTATTGAATTACAACACTGAAAAAGTAACTAAGACAGTTTCAAAAACCACCACACTAAATCACAAGTCATGCCAGCACCTTATAAGAATATCTTAATTCCTACCTTAGGTTACTCATGTCATGGACAGCATTCATTTCAGTCACTCATAACCATGTGCATATGTCACATATGACACATAAACATACCTAATTGAACAATTGTTTCTATTATTATTTAGATCAAATTGTTGCCTGTTAGATTATTTAATAAGAAAAATGAGTTTTATTTTACTTTCACTTATCCTTTATTTTTGTAGATCTGGGTTTCTGACCTACCGTATTTTTCTTTTCCTAACTTAAAAAAAAATAACATTGCCTGCAAAGTATGTTTACTGGTGGCAGATTCCCTCATTCCTGTTTGTCACTGTCTTCGTTTCTCCTTCGTTTTGGAGGGTAACTGAACACGGCATAGCACCCTAGGTTGGCGTTCTGCCTGTTCTCCTCACCGCTGCACATCCCACCCCACTCGCTCCTTGATTGCATTGCTTTCCAAGAAGAAAAAAAATGCAACTAGAAATGACATTGCAAACGCAATTTCTCTTTTGCTTATGGCTTCATTGAGGACTCTTCCATCTCTTATTTTCTGTAGTTTGATAATGATATGCATCGACCCTGTGGTTAATGTTCAGATGTGGCCTGTTTGGTTTTCTCTGAGATGCCTGGGTTTGGGTCATAAGTTTTGGGAAATCCTCACTCAGTGTTGTTTCATACCCATCCTTTTCCCCTTTCCTCTTGTTTTCTTCTTTCAAGTATTTCCTGTTGGGCCTGGTGGACCTTCTGTAGTTGTCCAACAGTTCTCTGATTTGTCTTTTATTTTTTCCCTGTTTTCTCTTCAGTTTAGAAACTTTTGTTGAAACATCCTCAGATATTCTCAGAGATTCTAAGAGACTCTTTCCCTAGCTTGGAATATCTACATTTCTGGAATTTAGCCTAGTAAAAAGCCCATCAAGCATGTCCTTTGTTTCTGTTATACTCTGTAATTTATAGAGCTTCTTCTTTCTTCTTTGTTAAAATTTCCATCTCTACACTAACGTTCCATCTGCTCTCACTAGCTGTCCATTTTGGCCATCATAGCCTATTTATCATATCAATTGTAATCTCCCAATTTAATGTTTCTACTACACTTGCCATATCTGTATCTTGTTCTGATGTTTGCTCTAGCTAGTAAAACTATGGAAGTTTTTGTCGTTGTTGGGTTTTCTTGTTTTTTTTTTTAAAAAAAAACACATTTTGGTGTTTCTCACAATTTTTTTTCTTAATAATTAAACGTGACTTTATTGGGTAAAGGAATTGCAGTAAATAGAACTTCAATAATCTAACTGCAGGGTAGGCCAGAGGTGCCTTCCAGGGTCCTAGGATCCCCCTAATCTTTTGGTTAGCTCGAGATCAGGGCTGTGAACCTCATCACTTCTTCTCAGTTTTTTACTTATTAAGCTAGAGCAGTAACTTTCAACTATTTATGCACTAGACCCATAAACCAGAAATTCTCTGCTGAGCATTCAGCACCTGGCATAGTGTCAAGCACATAAATAGGTTCAACAATTGTGAGTTGAGCTGAATTGACTGGGAGTCTAAAGGACTTTTTCATTAATCCAGCACGAGGCAGTCAATGAAGCCATGGAGAATCTACGCAGAGGTCAAGAGAGCTTGTTTGTGCTGGAAACCCTCCCACTCCCTCCTCAGCAGAAAAGTCTAATAGAGCTGCACTCTGGGCCCTCTTGAAGCTCTAGTGTGGCTTTCTTGCCCTACTGGTCCGCACTCACAACCTCATAGGCCTGCTGGAATCGACCCTTAAAATGTTCCACATCTGCTCTGCACGACCAGAGTTGCTTCAAAATGATACACTTTCCTTGGTTTGGAGGTAAACAGAACTTATTTTTCTTTAAAAAAAAAAAACCTTTCCGTCTCCTGTCTCTCCTACAGGAAACCTGAGAATCCAGCCACACACTGGAGAAAGCGTATACCTGCAAAGTGATAACAGATTTAGGATCTCTGGTCTCAGCTACTGCAGAGTACCATGCAGGAGCCAGATGAGTCACAGACACACAGTTTTTGGAACATGTTGCTAGTTGGTTTCTGAGAAAGCCAGGTCTGGTTCAGACACTTCCTCCTGGAAGGAGGCAAATGTCACCACACAGGAGGTTCTAGTGTCTTTTATTCTAGTCATTAATGTGTCACATCATATTTTCCCATCACGTCGTTCAACCTGGATGCCGATGCTCATCTGGTCCCCATGCCAACACTTGGGATGATGGAAAGAGAGAGACTCCACTGCCTCCCAGAGCTGCCCTGGTGCTTTGCTGCTCACTGACCTTGAGCGAATGTAGGAGCCTCCCGACACTCACTTCGGGTGTCTGGAAAGTGCCTCTAAATGCGCCCCCCATGGTTTCCTCCCAGGGCGGCATTAAGGATCTGCATGGGTGTAGGAAAGTGAACAGCAAAGTTTTCAAATTTGGTGGACGTTGTACAATTAACTAGCATTTCTCTTGCTTTTTATTCCAGGCTTCTTTTCAATCTTTTTTTTTTCTTGCTGTTTTCCCCTTTTATTTGTAGTACCAATTAATTTTGCAAAATATTCGATTAGCCATGTCTGTTGGTGCAGGCCCGTTATGCCAGCACTCTGCGAGGCTGAGGCAGGAGGAGGACAAGATAGAGCCCAGCCTAGCTGACTTAGAGATTCAGGGAGATCCTGCCTCAGAATAAAAATAAAAATAAAAACTTGAGAATGTAGCTCAGTGCAAAGCCTTTGACCACACACACCCTCCGTCACCCTCCCTTACGTCTCTTTCTCATTCCTTTCTTTCCTTCCTCTTGTTTACTAATGGCCTCCTTTATACTTTCATGGCATCATTTGAGATGTCACTATTAGGGAAGACGTGCAATATTTCTCTCTGTGACTCGAGCTTATAAATCCTTTGTGACTTCAGACTGTTGTCCATATTTTTATCGTTAGAGCCCTAGTTCTTAACTAAACCAATAAACCAAAAAGACCAAATTAAAAACAAGAGGCATATCCTCAAATCCTTACTCACGTATCTGGTGGATTCAAAAGATTTGAACTGCTAAAGTCAAAGCTAAGTCACTTACTTCTTCCAATCTTCAGTTTCAACTATTTAAGCAAATGCATTATAGGATATCAAAGTTATTGTCCAGTGCTAACATCCCCCGATTCTTCCAAGAAGCAGATATCATACTCTGTCAATCACAATTAAGTACATAACGTGCTCAAAAAGCAAACATGCTCCTTGGTTCTCAAACTTAGCCACAAGGGTCACCAATTTTTATAATGCAGGTTTCCAGGCCTCAGACTTCCAGAATTAAATCCCCAGGGCAAGGGCCTGAGAATCCAGACTTGTAAACAACTCCGCAGATGAGTTCAACAGCTTGCAGGTTTCAGAAATAATGGATTTCTTTCGATGTGGAACGTGAGAGCATTTCCCTTGACATGTGAGTGCCTCGCATGGGACCACTCAGCGAAGTTACCCTGGGAGCGCGAGGTGGTCTCACACTCTCTACCCAACCTTCCCCTCTGTTCAGATTTCCACTCTCTCCTTCTTTCTACTTGTAAAAAAAATGATAGGTTGATGTATATGTGCTTATTTCTGATTTGGAATAATTTAAAATGAGATGGTCCAAGAGTCTAGAAATTTGCTCTAGGTGGATTTAAGTGATAGCTGTATGGTCATCTTCTTGTAAATAACCTCCACGGAGTTTCCCATCCTTTTCAATAAACTGGGGAAAACACATCAACCCTTCCTATGAATGCCAAGCACCTATATTCAATTTCCAAATATTTCCTCAATTTGTATGCTAAGAAAACTGAAGCAGGAAACTGTCTGACTTTGTGCTTCCTGCGAAATTATGTGATCTTGTCTATGCAGAGGTAACAAATTAAACAGCAGACAGAGTGGCAGAAGGGGCAGGTGTTGTCACTTACTGACCTTGCTACTATGCACAGCTCACCTCAGTACCATAAGCCTAGGCTTTTTCCCGAGTAAAAGTGAAGGTAAGAATCACTCCCTCATGTCTTGGGATTAAATGAGATAATGGTATTTATTAAATAATTCACTTCAGAGAATTCATTTCACAGTATTTTTCAATTTTCAGAATATATTAACTTTAATTCATATCTATAACCCATGGCTTAAGTTATGACATTAAGGATAAAGCTGTGTTTTCTATGGATTAGTCTCTTACTTACTCCTAATCCTTTCTGGGACTCAAGTAAAAGAGAACCCAGCTTTGCATTCTAGGCACCAAGATTGGCAGAGAGGAAGCATGAGCTTCCCCCCCACCCCCCACCCTTTCCCTCTAAATAGGAATTTGTGAGCCTGGGTTGTCTAAGCAGATGGCAAATGACAGAGTACTTGTCCTATAACCCACATCGAGTGGTCTCTTCCAAGAGAAGGTCTTAGGAAAGCCCACCCAGACCCCTAATAGTCCTCTTTCCCTTTGCCCTACTTTTTCTTCTCTGGTCCTATCAATCAGTGGCAGGGCTGACCCACGATTTGAGATTGTTTTTGTGGAAAGTCCCATTTAGCCTCTTCAGAGGAGCCCCTACCCACCTCAGCTCTCCCAACCCTTAGCTTTGCCCATAATCCCATTCTCCCATTGCATATTTCAAAATATCCTAAATTAAAGCCTGAGTAGGTCACTGAGGAACAAAAGGTGACTTTACTTATGAAACAACTCCTACAAAAGAAGCTAGGGGGAGAATCAAAAACAGGGCAGCACTGGGCCTTAGTTTTCAGACAAGGAGAAGTGACATTTTAGTTGGTTATATATAAAAAAAAATCTATACGATACCAACAAAGCCAGCAATGCACAGGCTGATGTGTGTAGTGAATTCCTTACGTCTACCTTGGCCCAGAATTCACTGCTGTGAGATGGGCGTTGGAGAAATTTCAATAGGCATAACATCAAGAAATGATGAATCATAAAATAAGTCACAATAAATCATTAAATCCATCGGTTTTTCCACTGGCAGCAACATTCGGGTGGCCCTTATGGCTGAATTCTGAGCCCATTGCTCTTCAGTCATGAAGAACCTGTGCTGGAATCTGCTTTTGCTTCTTTTCCCTCTGGTGCTTGAATTGGGTGCTACATACTTGGTCTTTTAAAGGAAAAATTTTAGTCACAATACTCGAATTAAGTATTAAGTATTATCTTTGATGTACGTTAGCTAATTGTCCCTTTTTAAGACGTCGAACCATTTCATGTGACTTTTGGGAGGCAAATACATTGGAATTGAGCAGAGAATAGTAAGAGTCACACAAAATACTGTGTGCGTTTTGTTGTGATTTCTATTTCGTGTCAGATCCTGTTAAGGATATGTACTCTTCCATTTCAAGAACATTTAGCCTAGGCATTACTGTTTTTTTCTTGGGACTGTCCACACTAAACTTTTAAATACTTAAGAATTCATCCGTTTAAAGTTACATGCCAACTTTATTAGCTTTAGATTGTTTTTTCAAATTCGGAGGAATGAATAATTCAGTTAAAAAAGAGAACGTCTAAATGACAGTAAGGTACCTCTGAATCCAGCTTTGGTGATCACTTTTGCACTTACATAATTGCACACATGAAAGTCAGCTGTACAGATATTTAGCAATCTTTTACTCTTGCCGGTTTTATAATATAGATATTCTTTATTTACTTATTCACTATAATAAAGTTTCTATTTCAATCATATTAGAATAACATGACATAATGAATAGCTGGAACACTTGTAACATTTTTGGACTAATTTATGATCTGATGTCATCTGTGAACTCCTTGAGGAGATTTTAAAGTGGACGGGCATGCCTATCCCGGATAATTGGAAGGCCTAAGCAGGAAGACCACTAAGTCCAGGAAGTCCAGGGTGCAAGGCAATAAAGCCGGAATCTGTCTAAGAAAAACCAAGAAGGCAGATGATGAGGTTTTTTTTCAATCAATATAACAAAAGTAACCAAGTTCATTGGAAAACTTGGTATCTGTGGTGAAACAAAGATAAAATAAATTATCCACAATACAAGTTAGACATTGAGAAATTTGAATATGATCTTCCATCTTCTAAAATTGATATACAGACATATGTATGTATCAACCTATGACAAGCAGCCTGATAATGTACAATTTATACTTATTCTTAACAGGAATAGGTGAAGCTTTGAGTTTTTCAATAGTATCTCACCGGAGGATCAAATTACACGAATATCTGTGGCTTTTCAAATATAGTGATCAGTTTTCTTTCCTCTGGAAAGAAACAGAGGTGTACGAAGTGCCTGCTACCCTGTCTGTTTCTTTCAACAAGATATAATAATTTAAAAAAATTTTATCTTTATGGATAAAAATTGTTCTCATTAAATTTTATGGGGTTTATGTTTGACTAATAGCAAGACTTATCATATTTTGTTTACTGTATATTTGCAATTTTTTCTATAGAAACTATTTACTTTTTCTTTTTTTTCCTCCTAGGATATTCTTGGGGTTTTATGAGTTTAGAGCTATTTTTTATTTGTAAAGTGTAGGATGCCGAATCATTGCAACGTCATCCATAAAGCTCAGTTACAGGAATACAGATAAGGGAAGGGACCAAAATCCCAGCTACACTGTGCACATTGGCAAAAATAATGGGGCAGAAAGTATTTGAATAATGTAAATAATGAAGTTCATTTTTATTTTATTTTTCTTCAAAAATCACAACTACGTGTGTGTCAAATATTTGCTGCCTGGTCACAACACCTGTTAGTGATCTTGTCTTTATTTATTCCTTTTACTTTCACTTTGAAGGAGTTTTTCTGCTTTATTCTCAACCTTATCGTTTTGGCTTTCCACAGCTGGTTTTCATCTTCAAAGCTTCTGTTTGTACTTAGGTTAGCTGCATCTTTCTACCCTCAAATTATATTCTTCCTGTGTCCTAATTACTCTTTTTTTCCCAGTTTACTATTTAATATTTTAATGTATTGATTGACAAGAGCCATGTTTGATTTCACTTCCTTGGGATGGAATTTCCAACATGGTGTTTCCACATAAGCCTAAAAGTGTTTTTGCTTTCTCACGTTAATTCATAACCTTCCTTTGTCTTTCATATGCCAAGTTCCCCTAATTTTATGTGGTAGAATTTTTAAAGTTCTCTTTCATTGCTGTTATTGTTTCTTCCTGAATATAAATCAGCTGAATCTTTGCCTGCCATCTGGCTGGAAGATAACGCTGTCTTCTCACCGCTTTGTATCTCCTTAGATCACCTTCTCACAGAGCAAGCCAGAGAACCAGAGTGCCAGTTGATTGATCAATTCATTGCTTGAGTAGTTTAAGATGTGGAGAAAAATGAGAAATTCACCATTGTGTCATTAATTCTCATGCAGAAACATACCGTAAGTGGCTAGTTTTCCGAGGTCATGACTTGAACACGTTGGAAGAGGCACATCTTTTTGTTACATCTAGCATGCCAGCGTTGTTGTTGCCATCAGCTGAGTCATCAGGCTATCACAAATGGTTAAAGCAGTACAATTAATCCGAAGAAATGAATGACTCGTGATGGAGGTGGATTTGTCAAGGAGGTGAGAAGGTGAGTCAGGTAATTGGATCCGTGGTCCAGGGGATGACACCTGCAGCATGTCCCTCTGTCTCCTTCTCACAGGCACCCCTGACCTCTGTCCACCATTGGAGGTAAAGAGCTCCAACAGAAACACCATCTGTGCCCGCCATGGTCCTTGGTGACCTTTCTGCCCTTCATTTCCACTGACACTTCTGCTCATCCTTTGGCATGTCCATGCTTTTACCAGGTACATTGCACTTATATATGCATATCAATAAAATGGGGAGAAAAAAATAAAGAAACTCAGGAATGTGAAAAAAATTCACTTTTGTTAGACCTGCTAACCTGCTTTTGTGTGGCTATTGTTTACTTTTAATTTACATTGCCATATTGGAATGGAAGTGATGATCAATTTACATTTGTAATTAGTTCACTGTATTATGTGAGAGGAATTTCTGTGTTATTCCCATAGTCCTCTCAGATGTTTAAAGTCCCCATTCCAGGATCTAAATCTGAAAGGTTAGTAACAGTCCTTGGTCCAAATTTTTATGCTTAGGAGAGCTTCCTTCTAAGGCAAGTGTATTACTTAGGCAGATGTTCTCCTGATTTGACTCTTAGATTTTTCTCATGAACCCAGGGAGTCCCTATGGCTCCCTTTTGAAAACCGTTGTAAAAGATAACTTCAAAATGACCATCTATTGCTTTTAAAATAAATTCAATTCAAATACTAGAACCAACCTACAGAATATTTCAAAGTCAGACATCATCCTTTGTCTTCACGCCTCCCCTTTCACTCAACCACACCTGTTTTCTCCAAGTCCTTTACTATTTTGTGGCCTTCACATGTATCATTTTGATAACACAGAATGCCACAGAACATCAGAAGGAAACGTGTTTACCCCACTTTCCACTCGGTCATCTCTTCATTCTCAAGGTCTCTTCAAAATGTCAACCTAGTAGGAAGAATTCCTCTGATCACCGTGTCCAATTAGGCTTTTGATTCTATTATTACCACAACACCTAATCTTTTTTATGTATGATAGCTATTATAATTTTCACTCCCCTGGGTTCTGCTCTATCTTGTTTTTGCTATTCCTGTTCTGAATATCAAAACTCAGAATCTAAACATATTTGAAAAAAATACATTTTTTATGTCCAAACATTCCCTCATGAGGGTTGAAACAGTAGAAGCCAATTCAATCCAGGTAAAATAGTTTTCCTCATTTTAAACCTTATGAAAGGAATAGATTCGAAGGTAAGGGTTCATTGTATTTACAGTTCTCGGGCGGTTCTTCTTCTTTCTGTTGAGAGGACAGGATCTTGTGTGTTGTAAGATAAACCCTGGGATGTATGGACAAATGAACCGTCAGCTCTTTCATTTTTCCTTACTTCTTTAATGTGTTGCTTTGTTGTTTTTAGTGTTGGCCACATTAAGTCAGTGGATGGCTATATCAAGAGAGAAACAGATAAACATATGGGTGGAGGTTGAGGTGTACGTTTTCTCAATAAATTTACTGCACAGTTGTATCTAGTTACCCATTTTTATGATCAAGTCTTCCCACTTTTAGTACAGACCAGGATAGTGTGGGAGCCGGGGGCTATTTCATTTGCATCAATTTGATGTTTCGTTTTGTTGTTTAAAAATATCTTGTTCATCACACATCATTAATATTTTATAAGTAAAATTTACCTCTGGAATTTATTTTTTTCTTTTCTCTTTTCCCTAAAATGCTGCCAATATTTGATTTTTTTTTTTAAAAAAAGAAAATTTGTCTGGATGAGCTGAAAAGGAAGCCTAGCACATACAGATTCAATGTATCTAATCTGCACCATGCCAGTTCCAAATCTCAACCTACATTCATTAGAGCTGGGAATGTTTTCCATTATAACCTTAGAAATTATTTGGCCTTTCTCATTATTCAATTGAACTTAATTTCCTAGATCAAATGTTTCAAGTGAAATGACACGATTCTCTGCCAAGGGACATGGCCAACCACGTATCGGAGCTGATTTTCTGTGGTGTGGAGGTCGAATTGCAGATGGAGTTTCCACACAGCTGCAAAACAGCCAGTGCCTGCCAGCTGGCTTGTCAGAGGACCTAGGAGGAGGCCAGCTGATCTTCCCCATTGGAGTCTTTATGAGTGGAGAGTTTTGGGGTCTCCCTATAACCCAGAGTTTTGTAGAAAGAGGAGTTGAGGTTGTCAGGTCCTGTTGAGGGAGATTAGTGTCTCTCACTGAAAGTCTGATCTCTGGAGGACTGACAGCTGGTAGTCTGTGTCATTCTGGAATGGAGTTCTGGAGATATATCCAGCCCCAAAGCGTAGGAACCATTCAGGCAGAAAGACGTGTGTGTGTGTGTGTGTGTGTGTGTGTGTGTGTGTGTGTGTGTGTGTGTGTGTGTGAACAGACAGGCTTTTGGGTGGATAATACATTTTAGTAAAGTGCGAGTCATGATGAATGGGACTAGGTGGAGTTCTTAAAAGCAGAGGCCGTGAGGAGAGGCAGATTGGCTTAGCATTGCTTTAGCTCCCTGTGGGACTATGGCCATCCATAAGGTTTGATGCTTGTGGCCACCTAGGCATTCAGGAAATTTCCAACGCAGCTAGAAGCTGAGAAATAAGAGAGCCTCACACAATAGCCAAGTCATAGAAGTTTCTAGCTGCCATTAGCTGCAGAAGGATAAAGAAAATGTGGTGCATACGTAATAGGGAGGATTATTCAGTCATTAAGAATGAAATTTTATCCTTTGCAGGAAAATGGACGGAACTGGAAAACGTCATTAGAAAAATAAGCTAGACTCAGACGAGTACCACATGTCTTTTCCTATGTGTGCAGTCTAGAGGGGGAAAAGGCAAGATGAAAATGGAAGAGAGAAGTCAGACATGGTGCTGCATGCCTATAATCTTGGCAGGCTGAGGCAGGAGGTTTGCAAATTTGAGACCAGTCTGGGCAACTTAGTAATTTAGTGAAACCCTGTCTCAAACTGATAATAAGAAGGATCTGGAGATATAGCTCAGAGTGACGGTTGTGAACTGCATCTTCCATCTACACCAACAGAATAAAGGGGGGCGGAGAAAATAAGAAAGAAAACTATTGAGAAGAGAAAAGGAATCAAGCATCAGGCAGAGGGAGGAAGAGAGGGTAATAAAGGCAAGGGAGTAATAGATAAGATTAAATTAGGATATGGGCATGAATATACTACTGTATTTATCAATATGCATTCATAAATTTTTATCAAAGACTTAAAAACATAGCTTCAAGACAGAGAATGTGAAAGAGCCCTGATCAGTATTATTTTGACCAGAAACAACTTTGAGAAGTTGATGGCTTCCAGAAAGACAATCTAACACGGGCAAGCCTGCATCCAGAATGTGTGAGGTTGCTTGTGTAAAAGTTCCTCGGGGGAAAACATGCAGGAATAGAATTTTCTAGGTTCCATCTAGACTAGCTGAGACAGAATGGTAAAAGTAGTAGCCTCAGTACAGCGTGGTAAATGTAGCTGGTAAAACTTTTCTATGTACTGGGAATTAGGTCAGAGGGAAGATTTATGGTGTCACCCGTATGTTTTTTAAAGATCTCCAGGGATTCTGTTTCTTATCCACACGTGTGATTCTCTGATGCAGGATATAAGAATTCACATGATAGTTTTTAAACTGCGAGGTCATAATTTTCTAATATATTTTAGTAGAATTATAAAACATTCTCATTATTTTAAATTAATTAATTATAATTAGTAAGCTCCTTGATGTCAAAGATTGACTTTATTTTTCATTTTTTCTCATTTTATTGATATGTATACGTGCAAAATTTAAGGTTTACGATGGAGTTGAGCATTTTGTGCACATACACATCCTGCCAAGGACACAAGGGCTTTCCAACTCTCTTTCTGTCCCTCTCCCCACCTTCCCCTCCCGCCCTTCTCCCCCCCCCCCCCCCCATTTCACTTTGTTTTCGCTTTAAGTTCCATAATCGTTGTGATCTGGGACTCACATCAGAGAGAGCATTCGTTGTTTCACCTTCTGCTTCTGACTTACTTCACTAAGCATGATGTTCCCAAGCTTAGCTTCTTGGTATCAAAGATTGACTTTAAAATACTTCGCCCACTGTCTTTAATCCTATCTTCTTAAACTAGTACTTACACAGTATGACTCTCCCTACATCGTATCATAAATGTTCAGTTCCACGATACAATACAATTAAACGGAACAGACTTATGCTTTGTTTGATAACTTGCAATTGGTAAAAAGACAAAATGCACAAAACAATTGTTTTGGGTGTTAAATAACAGACATTATGGAACTGAATCATGAGAAAAGAAGGAAACTGAGCCCTCTCATAACCGTGGCTACAGGTCTATATAATTGACAATGGTACACGGGAGAGATTCTTGGTGTAAAATTCTTGTCTGGATGAGTTGAGGAGAAAGAGTTCTTCCTGTGTTTGATGAGGCTGTGGTAGCTGAAAACTGGGGCCGTGGAGTGAGTTAACAAAGATTCGGATAATTGAAAGGAAATAGATACATATAACTAGTTTGAGAAACATCTCGAGACTTCCCTTTGAGTTCTTGGCAGAATGTTGAGCAACCCATGCATCTTTAATGAATCTAGGCAAAGAAAAATCAAGATGCTATAAACTCTGGAAAGTCAGAGAATTTCAGAGAGTACGTATTCACAGAGATTAACTATCTATTTGAGTTCTAGCAAATAAAAACTGACTAAACTTACAAACTTGGGGATTTATAGTAAATCCTAGAGTGGTCATATCTCAGCAGGAGGCCTAAACTATTACTAGATAAAAGGTTACTTTGTACTCAATCTATGATTGGTTAAACTCCTTTCTGAAAATCAACTCTGTACTAAAAATAAACTCTAAATATTCAAAACACTTAATGTTTGAAATTCTCAATGTGTAATAAAAAAGATACAAGGCACACTGGAAAACAGGAAAATGTGGACCGCACCTAGGAGAAAACTCAGACAATAAAAACTGGCCAGAAAGGGCAGAGATGATGAACTTAGCAGGCAAAATTTTTAAAATAGTTTGTATAAATACACTAAATATAATCAAAGATTTAAGTGAAAACTTGAATTTAGTGAGGAGATATATATTAGGTATCAAACAGTTAATTGAGCTGAAAATATATCTAAAAAAGCTTTTATGTTTTTGAGCAGAAAATTAGGCAGTGTGAAAGCATGAAGCAGTGAACTTGAACTCAACGATCAAATATCCGAAGTAAAAAGACAGAAAAAAGAAAGAAAGAAAAAAGGAAAAAAGAAAGCACAGAAAAACTGAAAATAAAACAAAGACAAAGCCCAGATATTTTTCTAGAGAGAGGCCCATTCACATATGGAGCCTCACCTCAAAGAAATGTAACTGGTAAAGCAAGACAAAAACCTCAAGCAACGCCGCATAGTATTGGCTTATGTGCTGACAGTGCACACAGAAAATGGAGGACTTAGTTCAAACAGTCTGCATATGATGAGATCACTAAAAGCCTGTGGAATTTGTACTATGGAATGTTTTTTTTTTTTTTTTTTCCCTAATAGAGTGTGACATAAACTGAATATTTGGCCAAGACACCAGGGGATTTTTTTTTTTTTTTTTTTTTTGCGATAGGGTCTGGCTCTGTAGTCCAGACTGGTCTTGAACTCACAGCAATCCTCCTGCCTCAGCCTCCCAAGTGCTGGAATTATAGGCAAGTGCCACCACTTCCAGTTTACATGTCACTGGGGAGTCAACCCCAGAGCCTTGTGCTTGCTAGACAAGTGCTCTAATTATTCTGCCATTCCTCTAACCCTGTCACTAGGGATTCTTAAACCTCAGGCCCTGGCCTAGGACTACAGCTGTGATAATAGTGTAAGAAAAAAAAAGAATAGATGGAGTACACGTGATAGTTCAGAAATAAACCGTTATATATGATCATTTGATTTTGACAAAAATATTTTTAAAAAACCCTTCAATGCAGAAAGTTTGGTTCTTACCACAAATGGTGCTAGAAAGCTGGATATCTTCATGCTAAAGATTTTAGTTGGACCCCTCAGCACATCGTACCTAAAAGTGACCACAATTTGAATCACAGCCTAAAGGCAAAAGACAAAAACATAAAAGTCTTAGAAAATGACTGCCTTAGTTACTGTTTTGTCACTGTGACTAAATTCCTAACAGCCACATCTTCAGGGGGAAAAGATTTATTTTAGCTCAGAGTTTCAAAAGGTCATGTTCCACTCATGAGTGGCTGGCAACAGTAGAGGCACGTGGTGGAGCCAGAGGTAGCTCCCCATGACATGACAAACAGGATGCCAAGTCTCAGAGGAAGAAGGCAGTAGCACATATCCTTCTAGGTCCTATTCCATTGATCCACCCCTTCCAGGTCCCTTCAGTATTCTGCCCCTTCCACATTTGAGCCCCTGATTCAACCACATGGCTGTAATTTGTAATCTACCACACACCTGTGTTCTACCACACACCTATAATCCACCACACACCCATAATCCACCCGTCCAGATCAGGCCTCACCTCCTAACAGAACATGGTTCCATAGATTATACGTAGCATCTAAATACTTGAGACTTTTGTGGGCATTTCAGATCCATATCACAATAATGACATCAGAATAGATTTTTACCTCGAGTTAAGACATGGACAAAGGTTTGTTTAACCTTTTACTAGAATCACAAGCAAAAAAGAAAAGATATATCTAAATACCTAAATATCATATCATGTAAATATGTACACTATATATAGGAAGATATATAGGCAGATACATATAACATACATTTCATATAGTGTATCAGTTACTTTTTCATCATTGTAAATCAATACCTGACATGCACAACTTTAGTTAGGAAAGATTTAATTTAACTCAGTTTCAAAAACTCACAGCCCATTCACGGTGGGAGGCTGAAAAATGGTGGAATCCCATGGTGGGGCCGTAGCTGAAGCCAGAGAAGGAACTAGAGCCGATGCTCCAGGAGACAGAGATAGTCGCAGCAGCACAGTGGGACAGAGACTAGCCGGGGAGGAGGGGCAGAACCAGCACACGCCCCTCCAGGTCAAGCCCCAAGCATCTGCCCTTCCAGCCATTCTCACCTCCCAACCCTACACACTATCTGTAGAAACATGAGGCTTTGGGGAGACACTGAGATCAAAACCATGACATATAGTATATTATACATATATTACATATATATATATATATGACATATATATATATGACTAAAATCCAAACAGTTTTATGTTACAAGAGATGACATTAAAAATATATATAAAAAATCAGTCTTAGTTTTCTTTTAAGGTTTTTCACTTTTCCAGCGTGCTGGTACTATATCACTGTGATAATTTTTTTTGTTAAAATATACATTTATTCTGTATGAATCCAATCAGAGATTTTAAAGAAAAACATGTTTTATTGATCATCTCAAATATTTTAAAAATTAATTTATGTTTTTATTTTACTTTTCCTTTCCTATTTTGCTCTTATTTCCTGATTAATCTCAATGTCATATTCATAGTCTGAAAAATTAATTAAATATTTTAACACATAGGACATTTAGGTCAGCAGGTGGTAAACACTCCAGACTTTCAATCATTAGGGACTTCAAATTTCCATGTTTCTTTGATTCTTTTATTATCACCTTACTTCAAGTGGAGACAAATGCAAACCTTTGAACAAATATTACAGCATCTGTTCCACGTATGGCCAGAAATAAACTGCACCTCTATCTGTTTCTGTCCATTTTGTAACAGCAAATAAAATGTTTTATATCATTTTTCTGATTTGTATCTTGTGATACAGTGGCATGCAAATATATACATTTTTTGCTTATTTTCCTGGCATGGCAGTTTATTGTCTTTTATTTTATTTTCCCCCCTTTTTATTGATGTGTGTAAATGCAAAATCTAAGGTTTACAATGAAGTTTAGCATTTTGTGCAGCTACGTATCTTGTCAAGGGGACAAGGACTTTCCCACTCTCCTTTTGCCCCTCCCCTACCCGTTCCTCCCTTCCCCCCACCCTAAATGTATACGTTTTTAAGTTAGAAATGACATCTTAGCAGAAATAGAGTGGCTTATTGATCCAATTATTGAATAAAATAGCTGGATGGGTATAAAACATTCTTTTCAGAAGACATCTGGAATCATTGCAATAATAATTCTTTTACTTGGCAAAACATTGCTGAAAATAGCTTAGAATACATTCTGATCCTTGAACAGCATTACGATTTTCTGACTAATCCAAACATCATGTTTTCATCATTGAGGCATAAGTGAGGCATGTTTGGTCCAGCTGCTGGTGGAATGCAGGGAGACTGGACGAGAAAGGCTTCTGGCTCGTTAGTGTCTGAATCCACTTCTGTGGAGAGGCTCTTCAGGTGTTGGGAGGCTGCCTCAAGTACCAAATACTTTGGAAAAGGATAGGTGCCAAATTAGAAATGGAATTGAGCTCATCCAAAAAGGCGGTAATAGCCAAGATTTATTCACTCATGTTTGCCAATACCCAAATAGCGTCCTAGCCAAAAATCTCCATTCTCTAGTCATTTAAGCAACAGTCGTTAGTGTTTCATCTTGTAGTCTTGAGATTCCTAGAATAATTACTGTAGATGATGTATCTTTCATATGTTTCAAAATGTAGCTCATAAATTCCATAGTTTGTCCTTAAATGTTAAATTCTAAATAAGAAAAAAAAATGCTGTGGATACCTATGGAACATTGCGTGATTTCTTAAGAAGATTATGGACTCTGGTGATATTTAAATAACTGGTATTATTTTTTTGCTGTGAAGTTATGATCTTCTGTTTCAGTTGCTTCATCTCTAAAATGGAGGTAACATTTGACAAATTGCATTGCAAATGTCAGGCAAATGTTGGCTTAGAAAATTAAATAATTTTTGACATCATATTATTCCCAATCAGTATGTGTTTTTACTTCATTTATCCTGAAGATTCAAAGCCAGAATCTCAAAAGGATCTTTTTTCATCTTCCTGTTTTCCAAAAAATTCATCTCCATGACAGAAGTTCTCTTGTACCGAAATGCTTCACCCAGTCTCACTCTGTATCTCCTTTCTAAAGTCCTTTCCACTATACAAAGCTCCTTACCATATTGGCACCTTAACAAGAAACTTCGTATAGTTTGGATCTGAGATGTGCTACAAAAGCCTCATGTGTTTGGAAGGTAATTCGATCGTGGTGGTTAATGTGTTGATTTTCTGGGTGTAGTAGTTTGGGTTCTTTTAAAAGGCAGAATTTAAAGAAATTATAAGCAAAAGGAACTATTAGGAAGGCTTACAAATCCGAGGATAGAGATTGTCCAAGATGGCAGCCTGCAAGTGCAAAAGCTAGTGTCCCATGGCTGCTCCTCCGTGAAGTAAAACTCCCATCCGAGACTGCAGGACAGTCGGTGAGACGACGGTTGTTCAAAGAACAATGGCGAAGACTGGAGACTCAAGATTGGCAACTGAAGATCAGCAATGTGCAGCCAGGCGTAAGCGAGACTGGAGCTAATCTCTGATGAAGATCTGTGAAGTGTAGCAAGTCTGCCTCTGTAGACAACTGCAAAGGCGAGAGTTTTCCCATGGGAAGATGTCGTAACAATCTTTCTTCTTCCCTCCTTTTATACAGTTTGAGTTCCCAGTTGGGCCTCCCACATCCAGGTGGGTGTTGCCTCATTCACAGGTCCATAAATCACTTGCACTCCAATCCAGGCTGGTTCTTAATTCCCAGTCTAGGCATGGTTCCCAAATCCTATTCTAGGCATGGTTTCTAATTGCCTCAAGATGTCATAATCTCTTCAACTGTCACACTGGGCTAAGAGGTGGGACCTGGTTACAAAGGATGGATATTGGATGTAGACTGAGAAGGATCTATTTCCCTTAATAGCTCCACCCTTTGCTCGCTCTGTTTTTTGTTGAGAAACCATGAACACCTTGTGCCCACCTAGATCCTCCCAGGCCTATGCACCATTGCCAGATGCTGACGAATAGGCTGAGACCCTCTGCAATTGTGAATTAAAATAAACCTTTTCTCCCTTGAGTTGTGATTATCAGGTATTGAGTCCCAGCAATGAAAAAGTGGCTAAGACGAATCCCTTTGTGTTATATAGACTAGTTGCAATATCAAAGCTAACAGACACTCAGCTGTTTCTGCCACATTTCTGCTTGTCCCCGCCTCCCTGCCGTTCTTCTGAAACACCACAGTTGTGACTAGTTTTGCCCCATGTGCGCTTTCTGCAGTGCTTGTCCCTCCCACGCTTGGAGCTCATAGGCCATCCAGGTCAGAACAGCACTGAGGTGCTTCGCTTGTCTCCTCTTACTCACCCAGCAGACAGGACGTCCTCAAATTGCTTTCCTAATTGAAGCAGCTGTCTTAATTAGCAGCCCTGATGTTATGATTTTTCCAGGTCAAATACTTCATACTGTCTTCTGCAGCAGTATTTGATTTATAAAATTATAGGCTAAAAAAGAATACAGTATGAAGGTATTATGAGATGTTTTGATACACTGCAGATAATCAAGTAATATACTCTTTTTTTAAAGCATCCCATGACTTTTAATTTTTAAAAAACTATTTTTAGCAAATTATAAAGACCAGATTCAAATATTCTTTTCCATTAAAATGTGCATTATCAAACTTAAAGCCCGAATTCTGATATTAAAGCTGTAAATTATCTTCTTCTAAAAACAACTAGAAATAAGGTACTTCTGTACCCCCCACTCCTCATTAGAGGACTGGGTAAATAACTTGTCTTTCTTCATTGCCATGTTGGAAGTGGAATTCTATTCTATTTCAAACAGTAAGGGAGACTCTTTCATCAATGCTGCAAATTATGGCTTATAGCCTTGTTACTCAAAGTGTGCATCAATACCAACTGGGCACTTGTCAGGAAATCTGTCTCTAAGACCCCACCCTGGAACTCCTGGGTCAGAACCTGCATTTTACAAGAATCCCAAGACTGGTATTCTCATTAAAATTTAAGACCTGTTGGCTCAGTGGACTTGTTTGCTAGGAAGAAATGACAGAAAATTCTCAGAAATTTGGTGGTAAGAATCATTTGCAAGAACCAGAAATTCCAAAGTAATTGATCATATTGACACCCATTAAATATGTTATTTCAACAAATGTTACTCAATATTAAACTCAAGAGGCCAGACATGTGTCACTGATTGGGAGACCCATGGATGTGCCATTTCAGATAATTCCTAAGTCACACATGGACAATCTATTACCCTGTTAAACATTAGTATTTAATTGCTGGAACTTAGTCATTTATTACAAAAAACTTATTGAATTTTTGTTCTATGTCAAATATAGTATTAGACACTGACACTGAAAAATGAGAGACTCTGGACCTTGTCTATATAAAAGTTGTAATCTAGTTAGGACATCCAAAAAGAAAACCTATAATTGAAATATAGTCTTCTAATTCCCACCCCACCCCCAGAAGGAATCACAGAGTACTCACTATGAAAACATGTAACAAAATGTCCTGTAGTTCCATGCTGAGATGGGGAGCTCAAGTTGGGGACCCACCTGAATAAGAACTTTCCTAAATATTTACAAAGAAGATTGCAGGCTAGAAGGAGTTGAGAGATAAATAAATCATGTTTTAAAATATAAGAATGAGGACAATGTAATTTGTCAAATACAATTTTATGCTTGGAGACAAAGGAGCATTATACTCTCAATAAACATTAGCCTAGATAATCAAAGTATATTTACTACATATTAAATTTAGGCCAGATCACAGAAGTGGTTTGCAAGTGTTTGTTGACAATTTGTAAAGAAAGGTGGCGATTTTCTAGGAAAAGATAATACCTTGCTCAAAGGCAAAAGGCTCGAGAGAACATTCAATTTGTACGGCACTTGACCAAGTACTTATTATATATTAGACACTAGCAATAGTCACTGACATTATGCCTTAGCCTTCGTGAGGCTTAAATTACCGTGGGAGAGATGTACAATGCATTTACAATCATGTAACATGATTGCTGGTAGAATGTGCTTAGCAAACAGTTCTGCAGGAGGTAGCACTCTTTTATAATGGGAGTCAGAGACCTTCAGGGAGGAAGTGACTTCGATTTCCGAAGAAAGTATAGGCTTGGGACTCAAGGAAGCCCGGATGAAGACTTTCCAAGCAGGAATACGATTGGTGCATTTGATGTACCACAAGAAGACTTGAATGGAGCAACCAAGTTGGAGGAAACACTAGACGATAGCAGAGCGATAGCTGGGAGATGGCTGAAGAGGAGATCACAAAGGATAGGTGAGTTGTAGCTAAGACTTTGGATTTGACTCTGAGAGACACTGGGATCTGTTAGCTGATTTTCAAAGGAAAGAACGAAATGATCTGTCTTTATGTTCTGAGAGAAAAATTCTCCCTGCTATGTAGGAACACCCAACTGTGAGACACAGAAACCAAGAAGAACTACTATGATACAAAGGGGACATGGGCTTAGGTATCTTTTAATGTTATGGCATTGTTTCATATAAAACTTTTTTGTTTATTTTTGAATGATTCATCAGTAAAAGAGCCATAGAGTACATTTTTTTAGTACTATTCTTCAGGAAAATCTGCTAGAAAGGAATGCAGTTCACTGGACGATAAAAATGACTGCCAGAGAGGGAATAGGCCTTTTATTGCTCTAGCCTACACATTGCTGCAGAGAGCTATGCGGCAATGAGAATTCCCCTGGGGATGAAGTAGCCTGGTAGAAAAGGCAGCTTCCTAATGCTGTCTCTGGGATCCTTCTGTTTCTCATCAAGGTAAGTCAGACTTACTATTAAAAAAAGAAAGAGAAAGAGAAAGCGGGACTCCAGAGGTACTGACGTGTGTCTCTCCTCGGCCTCTTAGGAGACTACTGTGGTAGCCCAGGCAGAAGAGAGCAGCATCAATACGGTAGAACCGATGAGGGTGGAGGGTCTGAGGACAGAGATGCCAGGAAAGGCACAGGGGTCTGTTGCAAAGAGCTTGTTTCTCAGGTTGGGGAGTTGGCGTTACATTCCTGAGACACACACCTGGGCTCAGCTGGACCCGAAGGCCCACAGCATTGGAGGGCACCAGTGCACCAGTATGCCCTGTTCTTGACAGTTCAGTACCCCGGATTCAAACAAGATGCGTAAATAGTTAGCTGCCATGCAAATGTGAGGAACCATGACAGAAAGATGTGACGGGTTTTAGTTTCCTCAGGATGATCATGAGTCTAAAAATACGATGTTTCTTATTCCTTAGCAGTATATTGAAATAGAGTTTGGAACGATATTAAAGATTTAATCAGAACTGTGTGGGAGGGCGGTGGCTGGAGGGTGGTGGGTATATGAACATAGTTTTTCATAGCACCAGCTACCTCACAGAAGAATTCAAGTGTAAAGAAAGAGCCACTGACTCTCAGTAAGCACATAGCAGAGTGCCCAGGTGAAGCCCCTGAGCTAGACCCGTGGTTGGTGGGGCTTTCAGGGAAGGAATAGATTAAAGGGAACTAAACGCTGGATATTAGGGGATGGTACATAGTGTTGTAAGGTCAACATTCATGTGCTCGGTTGCTCAAAGTAGATTTCTGGAGCTCTGCCCATCCCCAAGGTCCTGTGATTTCTGAGGAACATCTCATCCTTGGCTTCCCCCTTCCCTAGACTCCTGCTTCCTGAGCAAGTTTATTCCGCAGTACACCAAGTGTGAGGGGGGAATTAGCTCACTTACCAATTTCAAACAGAATTCGGACAACACTTGAAGCATTTGTGAAACAGTGTTTACCTTGGCTGCAAGATTTTGAAAGAGAAATCTTCAAGTTACACGTAAAAACAAAAATTAAAGCCTATTCTAGTTTTTTGTTGGTGAATAAAGGCTAACACCAAATTATGGCTTAGAATAACAGTGATTTAGTTCACAATTTTGTGGATTAAGAGTGGCCAAAAGGACTGGATTGGTTATTGCATATGTTCCCATTAAATTATTTTCACAAGTCTGGAGAAAAATAATTGATAGACTTAACAGTGGATGTGTGAATCCACTTTCAAACATTTTATTATTCTCAATTGACTTATGCACCTATCTTACACCACTGTCTTAACTACTGTGGCTATGAATCAGGCAATGGAAGTCATTGACTGTGCTATTTTCAAAAATTATCTGTTTTAGGTACTTTCCAATAAAAATTACAGTCATTATGTCACTTTTACAAAGAAAGACTGCTTTGGTCTTTTTATTAGAATTTTATTGATTGTAGAGATTGAGGTAAAGATAAATGACATGTTATCCCTAGGTAATTTCTGACCTATGAAAACATCATATTTCTCCTTTTATCTATTTATTTAACTGCTTCAAATAGTGGTTTAGAGATTTAAGAGATCATACCTGTTCTGTATTTTGATTAATTATATTTATGCATGCATTCTGAGCCTATTGGAAATAGTGCTTCGGTTATTGTTTATAATCGATTTTTGTTAATATAATAGAATAAAGATGATGTTTGCCTTACGGCTTTCCCAAGGAGACTCTGCTAATTCACTTAGTACTTATAGCAGTCTTTTTGTGAATTCCTAAAAGAATTCTCAGTAGATGAAGTAGTCTACACACAGGAAGATAACTAAGGTTTGGTTTTTATCCAATGTAAGAGATTTGAATTCCTTTTTTTCCCTTTTGACTTAGCTAGGGACACTGGAAAATACTCAATAGAAATATTGAGTGGCCATCACCGACTCCATTCTTGTAATAGAGAAAATCCTTTAGGTTTTCACCATTAAATGTGAGATTAGCTATTGCTTTTCCTTTTTTTTATGTGTCCTTTAAGGAAGTTCCCTTCTAGTCCTTGTTGTTACCACGAGCAAACACATTGTACAATCCTCTTTTGTGTTCTCACTTAGTTTCCTAGCATGTGTTTCACATTTTTTAGACACACACATGCACACAATCTCTAGTTACATTTTTGTAATGTCTTTTGTTATTGTTTATATCAAAGTGATATTGACCTTATAGGATGATTTGAGAAGTGTTTCTTTCTCATCTATTTAAAAAAATTATTCAAGAAGTACTAAAGTTAATTGATCTTTAGATTTTTGTAACAATTTTTCACAAAAGATGTCTAATGGCTTTTCTTTCTGGGAGGTTTAAAAATTATTAACTAGATCTCTTTACTTGCAACGTGAGTACTCAGACAATTTCCTCGTTACTCAGTTTTAATAGTTTGATATCTTCTGTGAATCCATCCATTTTATTTAAGTTATTTAATTGTTGACATTTGCATGTTCATAGTTTTCTACTATATTTTCGCACATCATACTTCCTATTTAACATTGGGAGGTGACTGCTGAGAAATGCATCCCCGGTGACTTTGTGTGACCAACATAGATTGTTGGTATATGGTGCCGTCTGCCACACCCCTGAACTCCGTGGTGTGCATATTATTTTGCCAGATTTATTCTACCCAACTGCTCCCACTATATTTGCTGTGACAAGTGATTTTCTTCGACAATCAATTCACAAAGAGTTCCCATTAATTCTTCTGTTGCAGTCACATCAGCCATCACAGATTCACTGCACACTCAATTTTACATTGAGTAATAAATAAAAATTCTTGAGTCATGTAAATAACTCAAAGATAATAGTAAATCCAACCTCAGAGTGGAGTGTAGCCTTTTATGTCTGCGTTGCAAACATCTGCTCCTGCCTTGGTCATTACAATAGTGCGGAGAGGGATACGTTTCTGTGTCTAGTCTTCACTGGTGGCTAGAAGTTACTCCACATCTGATACTTTGTAAAGTTTTTGTCTGTATTTGTACATTAAATGAAGTTGCTACTTTGGTGATAATTTTGTTCTTGTTCTTCAAGCTTGTGCTGAAATAGTGCATGCCTGACTCATGAACCATGACCATCACTGATTTTCTACATTTAGAATTTTGTCTCCAGGTAAATGGCTTTGGTTTCTTACCAACACCAGCAATACATTTTGGGTGGCAAAAGGAATTATGGTGAACAAAAGAGCATGAGAATAAGTCAATGATAATGTGAAATAATTTGATCAGGAAGTTCACTAAATACAAGGGACATGGAGCTGCTGATAGTATAACACAGTATATTATTTTAGTAAGTTTTCTTTAAAACAGAAGGAGTGCACTCTAAGATTGTGTTCTTTCCACGATTATATATGCTATACTTTTACATGACTAGTAATGTAGTAGGTTTTTAACATATTACATATGTGAAACTGAGACAGAAGACCAGAGAATGTTTAAGTTTGAATTTAACATTATTTTTATAAGACTTTTACTTAGGAGAATATGTTGGACATGGTTGTGCATGCTTTAACTCCAATACCCTGTGAGACTGAGGCAGGAGGATTCAAGCTCAATTTGGGCAACATAGCAAATTAGGGAGACCTTATCTCACAGTGAAAAAGCAAACAGCGTGGAGATACGGACATATAGCACTATGAAAATCCTTGGCTACAGTATATAATTTTTTTTTTGAGACAGGGTCTCCCTCTGTGGTCCAGGCTGGTCCTGAATTCACTTCAGAGCCCAGGCTGGCATTGGACTCATGGCAATCCTCCTCTCTCAGCCTCCCGAGTGCTGGGATTACAGGCGTGCGCCACCACGCCCGGTTTATGTAGTGCTGGGGAATCGAACTCGGGTACTTAGCGCTTAGCTTAGAGATTGCTCAAGCGCTTTAACCGCTGAGCCATTCCTCCAGCCCAGTGTATAAAATTTTTTATACACCTATATCTTTCAAAGTTCTCTTCATGCCAATCAAAATTGTCAGTTACTGAATATATGGCATAGTTGAATTTATGGAATCCTAGGCAACACACCAGTGGGCTAATTTATTTATGTTCCACATTCTTCAGAGTGGCTACTGGTGATCAGTCTTGCCTTTGCAAGTTGTCATAAAGTACAAAACTGGGTCAGGTCTAGGGATTTGTTGAACTTCCAGTGATTATTAAGATTCAAATGTTGAAGCTGAACAGGAGACATACCTTAACCCCGAAGTTTTCTTTTGTTCTCTCTCTCTCTCTCTCTCTCTCTCTCTCTCTCTCTCTCTCTCTATATATATATATATATATATATATATATATATATAAACTGGGGATCGCGCTCAGGGTCTTCACAATGAGCTACATTCCTTGTCCATTTTTATATTTGAGACAATCTTGCTAAATCTTTAAGTTGCTCAGACTGTACTCAAACTCGCCGACCTTACTCCCTCAGCCTCCCACACCCAAGAGTCTTGTCAGTTAGTGCCTGGTGCACACTCTCATCTCACATACAGCTGAGACCCTGAGTGGTAAAAGAAACCAAACCAAAACTTTCACTACAAAAAATTCACAGAGAAAGTTAGAATCTTAGATATTACTCCAGTGCAAAGAAAACAGAGCATTGTTTATTGAGAGCAGCACCTGTGCAGTTTCCACACTACTGGCCCTCCAAGGAGGGGAGCGGAGGATCATTCAGAAATCTATGCTGTCGAGCACCTGTGTCAAGGTGGCTTGTGCACAGCAACAGTCCAGTTCTCACCCAATCAAGATGCCAAATGCATGGAATAAAACAAAGCACTTCACTATTAAGCTTCAGTCTTTATTTGCTATGACAGGCATGAGAAACGTATCCAGGGGCCTTCTTTCTGTCTTGGAGAAGCCAAGATTTAGAGATACAGGAGGAGAAATTAGCAGAAGTTCATTTCTTTTTAGAAAAATTGACTGAGGTTTTCTTGAAAAGGGAGAACATGTTGTGTGGATTAGCAGATTCCCAGCCACCCATCGAGCATTGGTCTTTACAAAGAGGGAGGGACGGGGCGACACAATCACAAGACCTAAGTTTGGGTATAAGAGGAGAAAGGGAGGACCAGTAGTGGAGGCCAAGGACATGGAAAGGCCACAGTGCAACATACTCAGTTTTCTCAGATCTCTTGCACTTCCAAAAATCCAAAGCTTTCATTACAATATTTTAAAAAATCAAGGACAGAATAATGGTGAACTGCAGGTTGGACATACTTGATTGTAAATTAAACCTCAACAAAGAAAACGTTTCCATTTTGCCTGACTTGAAGCATCTCTTCAGCAACCTAAATTCTCTCATCCCATTATAGAACCACGTATCAAATGAGTCATAATAACAATATAATCTATTAGTCAAACATCAGTAAAGTTTGAGAATACAGAAGTCCCATATCTCTTTAAATCTGTGAGATGTCCAGTAGGTTCTAAGAATTTAGTCACTCTTCTTGCCTCAAACAAGGAGTCTTTCAATGTCAATAGTTCTGAATTTGTAGCCACCTGCAAGGTCTCCCTGTCAGCTGTCTAGAGGACAAAGCTCGATGAGATTTTTCTGTTTTTGTCGCTCCCGGAAATAACGAGGATGTTCACAGGACTATCACAGGGCAGGTTCTGTTCACTAACCTGGACTCTAGCTACAGCTTTTGTTTGACGTGTCCCATTAAGACAGTGGAAATTGTCACCAACAATTCTTTTATTTAGAAAGTGTAGGAAGAAGGGGACAGTGTCATGTTGAAAACGGGCGATAATGAGTGTGTGCTTCTTTTCTTCTACGTGGTCACGTCTTTCAGCCTTCTCTCTATTATCAAGATGACCACAAGGTGGCGCTAGAGTCACATAATTTCTCTGGATTTTCTGGTTTTTCAAACAAAAAAACCCGCCATTGCGGTTTTCATGGGCGCTCGCAACTTCATAGATTGGCTCTCCAGATGATGCTTATTACTTCATAGAATCCATGGGGTGGTGATCAGCCGTTCACACGAAACACATGTTTTTCTTGTGCCAGTTATTCCTTTTCACGCTTCCTGAACATTTTATGAAGTACCAGTTACTATTTGCTCTTTGTGAAAAACTTCCGTATTATTTATGCTATTTTAGTTCATTGAAAAAAAAATAAAGAAGAGGCTGGCGTGAGTCGGGCCTGGTTCGTAATCCTACCCTTGTGGGAAGTTGAGGAAGGAGAATCAGAAGTTTGATCTCAGGGGCTCGAGGAATGGCGCATGGACTAAAGCTCTCACCTTGCAAGCACAAGGCCCCGAATTTGGTTCCCCAGCACCACATCAAGCTGGGCGGACGTGGTGGCACACCCCTGCAATCCCAGCATTCTGGAGGCTGAGGCAGGCAGATTGCCCTGAGTCCAAGGCTAGCTCGGGCTCCACCAGCTAGTTCAGGACCAACCTGGGCTACGAAGAGAGATCCTGACTCAAAAGAAAAAGAAAAGTCCAAGCTCAGCCTGGGACTTTGTGACTCAGCAAGACTGTCTCAAAATCAAAACAAAAAACAAGACAAAACAAAACAAAGGGACTGGAGACATAGCAGGGTGTGAAGGCTATGGCCTTGATGCCCCGAATCACAACTACACACAAAAATTTAAAAATACTGATATGAGACATTAAATTTTTCTTGAAGCCAATTAATGTCTTCGAACCCGCAGTTTGAAACCTATGCGGTAAGACTGTGCTACCCATTTTCAGACCCAGTACCTCAGTGTAGTCACTGGAGTTTAAATGACCGTAAATTAATTAATTAAAAATCTAGTTACATGGTTGCATTGTGAGTGTTCAGGTTCTCGGGTAGCAAACTGTACTTCCAGTTCTCAGTGGTGGTGATTTCCATATTGGATAACTCAAAAAGATAAGGCAGGGCATATTGATTGCAACGCCACATCAGGCAGTAAGCCAAAGTCCCTAGGTAGGGAATCATGTTTTTACTCTTTCTTCTATTTAATGCTGCCACACTCAACATTGTTGTTGATTGTTAAGCCTCCACTGCCCCCGTTACATTTTTGGTGTTGAGGTACACATACCAATGTAATTGAAGGGACGTTCTGAAGGCAGAAGGCAGAACCCCAGTCAGATGACTCCTCTTCTGTGCCTCCACGGAGCAGTGTCAGATTCTTAACGCAGGATGAAACCTCAACACCCAATATGTTTTTAAGCAGTGTGACAGGGGAAACCTATTTTTTTTTTCCGTTTTACAAATTGCAGGTAATTCTAATCTGACCTACAGTTTGGCCACCCTGCTAGGATTTATTTACACGTCAGAGTCTTTGGAAGCAATTTTGGAACGAAGAAGTTTTGGATAGCTATTCCTGTTAGAGGAGATTGGTCATTCCTCCCTCCCACAGAGGGTAATGGATGTGAGGAACACCTTTTTGTTTTTGTTTTTTTTCCGATTTCTCCCTGTGTATGGGAAAAGGAATGATTTTTTTTTTTTTTAACTGAGAACAACCCCAGCTCTGATGGCTTAGACCCTTTGGTATTTTCTCTCACTCTGTGGAGCTGGTGCCCAAGGGCCACGTCTCTCCCGCTGACCCCTTTATCACACTGGGCATGCCAGGGAGCCTTGTGACCAATGCTCGGCCCACATTCTCCGATGCAGCCTCGTGAGTGACAGAGATGACAGTTTGCTTCTCACACAATTGCTTCCCAGCCGAGGAGGCTGACCGTCTCAGACCTACCGTTGGCGGAAGCCGGCTAACCTTCTGGAAGGCGGCTTCTCAGCTCTTCCCTCTCTGTGCCTGTGTTTGTGTACATGCACGTCACACTGTTCCTTCCTTCCTTTCTCTTCCTGACTGGAGAGCTTCTCTGAAGGGACGAGAGTGTGCTCCTTATGGTGAAGGGACAGAGCAGGGCCGGTCTGTGGAGGAAGAGATGAGAAGGACAGGAAGGAGGCCCTCACAGAGTCCCGTGGACAGACCTCCTTTTCACACAGTAAGGACAGTCTTCCTGGCCTCCGATTGTCTCTCCAATGCTGGTACTTGCTCGGATGTCACAGGAATACTTTTCCTGCAGAGATGCGAACCCCTATGTTTACCCCAGAGAGGACAAGGTGACGGGCCAAGGCGAGGATTACCTCAATGTCTGATTTTGGGAGCCAAAGAAATGATTGGGGTTACTTACAATAGTACACGTGAGGAATTATCTACAGAGGCATAAGTGAAGGGTCATCACAGGGGCATGAGTGAGGGGTCACGCAGAGGCCTACGGGTGACCCAGAAGGCAGTGGCATTACAGAGAGCCTACCGTGGAGATGACAACTTGAAGGAACTGCACATTTCCTCCTGTCACCTCGCAATTGATGGGTGAGTTTGCCGTGTTGATCTTCATTCTTTTCCCTGTTTGTTGAAGATGTAGAAATGCTTTTTGTTTGTTTGTTTGTTTAAGTAGGCAGAGACTATTATTTAGGGGACAGAATTGGCATGCTTTGGCTTGGAATCCTCTGTGACAAATGGCATCCAAAAGCGCCACGGGCTCTTTTGGAACTAGGAACTAGGCATAGTCGGGACAAAGAGTCTTTGTTTTAATGGAGGTTGATCTCTGATGGTGTCAAATTGATGTTAGGAGTAGGGTGAATGGCAGAAGAGAAGACAGAGTAAACGTGACAGCTTTGGAGATAATAAGGACCATAGCAAGTCCAGAAGAACTGATGAGTCCTAGGATAATACCGGGTTTTAAGATGATCGGTGCACCGCATCCAGCTTCTTCTTCCGAGTCTTGCAGATGAAATGCCTGTGTGTTTCTGCCAGTTACCAGGTCAGGGTCATGAGTCACAATTAGGGGACATGACAAACAAAGAGAGACATGGTGTAACTGAGCTGCCCCCCTCATTCCATGGAACACCATTTTATTCTGGCTGCAGTATGTCTAGTCTAACTGGGCCGGAGGGAGAGAGAGAGCTGGCATGAGCTAAAACCTAAACTTCCCCCTTCTGGCAGGATAAAGATAACATAAGGCAGCTGAGTTATGGGCACAAAGCTGGTGTGAAAGGCTCTCTCGATGCCTCTGCCGTTGATGGTATCTGATATTGCCACCCTGTGCTGCCACCTCCAATAGTGAGTTTCAATTTTAAAAGGGAAAGAAAAACTTCTAGTGCACAGTAGCACATCGAAAAGAGAGAAATAGTATCAAGCAGGCCATCAAACCTCTCTCTGATGTTCACATTGGAGACATTTCGAAATCAAATAGAGACTAGATTTGTGTGTGTGTGTGTGTGTGTGTGTGTGTGTGTGTGTGTGTGTGTGTGTGTGTGTGTTTCTGGTAGGCGAATTACCGCTCATAATGGAAATCATTAAAAGCAAACTAGAGTTCAGTATGTGGAGAGATTCTCCCACAGCTAGTTCTAGACTTGATGGAGCAGCCCTGGGTACTGGTAAGCATCTTTCTAATGAAGGCTTTCAACCTTCCGAATGTCACCTTTCAGGTCACTTGTCATTGTCACCATGAGAGCCTGTACACAGAGAAGTCTCATTTTACAACTTTGTCCCAAAACACAAACATTTTATGATTAATACCTAAGTCCTCAAGTGAATCAAAAGGAAATGCTGCTATCTTTTTCCTTTATCATTTTATTTATTTTTTACCGGTAGATTTCTAGTATACACCAGAAAAAGAATCTTAGAGGATTTTAAAGGCCCACGGCTCTTTTTTTCAGCCCGTTTTCCTGGAGCGATGATCCTTTTACCTGAGACCTGATACAACCATTCAGTGAAAAGCCCAAATCTAGGACAGCATTTTAATAAAAGGTTAATGTTGAATAATTGTTAAAACCATGTTTATTAAAGTTCTTCTTGAGAGTGAATATGTATTTTCAAATGATAATAAATGCAGCTCTTGTGAATCCTCACTGGAAAAATAGTCCCCCTCACAAGAAAGGTTTTTCTATAGGAAATGCTGCAAAGGATTTTACAGTCCTCAGTTCTTAGATAGGGTTTGTTTTGACTTTCCTCATGTTGTGTACACATTGAATGGTAGCTCCATGCAAGCGTGTTAGATACTTTGCAAGACAGACAGTGTAACTAGCTTTCTTTCTTTCTTTCTTTCTTCCCTTCTTCCTTTTAACACAACAGTCTCCTCTCTTCATGGTCTTAGTTTCTGCAATTTCTGTTAACCCCAGTCATCTACAATACAAATATATTAAATGAGATATTCCAGAAATAAACAATTCATGAGTTTAACTAATTTTGCTTGCAGTATTTTGCTTTGTCATATTTTATTATTAGTTATTACTGTTAACCACAAGCTCTGCCTAGCAAGTCCCAGAAGATGGATATGTGTATAATTAAAACATGCACACAGTTTTAGCATGGATAGTTGCAGGTAATACTCATATTACACATGTACCTATAAGAAATACACTTCACAAACTTACTTATTCAGGGACTTAAGAAATGGGGCAATTTTGAGCTTGACTTTTTAAAAATACTATTTGTGAGGGAATTTTAAAAATTCCAATCTCAGTGAATAATCAACACCCTTTTCTATCATTCCCACCTACCCCACCCATAGTCAACATAGCAGATAAATCAAACTGAAAGAGATTTTTATGAGGGATATATGGGACAAAGACAGGAAATTCCTGTTCGGTTGGATTGGCGCCTAGTTCATTTCCTCCATGTCATAATCGTACATTGTTTTAAACATTTAAGCGCACATAATAACAAATCTGCATTAGGTTGCTGAAATAAAAAGGAACCTTTTGTATTTAAGGTTTCTGTATCGTTTGTCTGCTGAAAAAGTCTTTATTTATTTATTTGTTCTCCCTGCACTATATAAATCCAAAGTCTGCTGTAGTTTCATGATTTATGGTAATAATTTGCTCTGATATTACATAATGTCTCACTGCACTAATGACCTCATAATTCAACAGTAGTATATCAATGACTTTTTCAAATATCTGATTGAAGAACTATGCATCTAAAATTTAACAGTGTCTCGAATTTGATGCATGTGGGCGGGTAAAGTTTTTAATACTTTTAATCTAAACTCGATTTGTTTTCTAAAGCCTATTTGGATTTTATATTAAAAGTAATTTCTTTTCATCTCTACTTATTGTAAGTTTTAAAAATTTATATAGTAGTCGAAAATTGCTTCTTTCTGATCTTAGACCATCAATAAAATTCATGCATATCAAATAGACCCGTAGCCCAAAGGATATCTCACGAATACAGGTTAGGCCATTCTTTTATGGGATCTTAAAAGTAGGCTCCAACCACTGAAATAAATTGATATTAAAATTATGATTAAGCAATGTCCCAAATTGTGGCTGCTCCAAGGGCAACCATCGGATACATGAAAGTCTGTTTAATACCTGCAAGAGCTGAATCTTCGTCCAGTTTCATGGGTCTCTTCTCACACTGGTTCTCCTTGTATTGACCCTCTTTCCTCCCAGTTACCTCCGCCATTCTGTGAAGGATCTACAGTAACTCCTTCACAGTGGGATGCGCATTTCAGTTTAGAAGCTTATATGATATGGGGTAACTGATTTGAATTTTCAAATATTTAGTCTCAAATCTGAGAATTTCTACTACCAGTTTTTTTTTTTTTCAGGTATATGTTTTCAGATTAGGGGAAGAACTCAAATGATTCTTCAAAGTAACAAAACTGCAATAAATGTAAAGGGTGCTATCCATCGAGGGTGATCCACATTTAATACTTTTAATTTATGCAAAATTTGAAAGCCATTTGTCTGACCTTCTACGAGACTCAGAACACAGTGAGTGGGAACTCTGTGGTAACGAGGTAAACCAGAAGTTCATTGTCTCTGAGGATACAAGCCCCAAAACATTACACACATCCTGAAATCTGTGGGAATAAAGTTCCCTGAAAGCTCAAAGTGACTTAATACTTTATAGTTTCATTTTTAGAATCCTTAAAATATCTGCTACTACTACTGGAAATGCAAATCTAAATTAAAAATTGGGTCTATTCCAGTAAAAATTCATAAGCACCCCCTTGAGGCCACAGGTAATGAGCTAGTGTGAGCCTCGTGACACTTAACAGATCCTGTAGGTTTGCTGCTCACGGTGCCCCGAGTTGTTGGCATTCTTCATGACAGTCTCTACAGACTGTGATGGGTCCATACGTTGTTTCCTCTTTCCCTTCATATCTGTGCAGTGAATGTTCTAGCAAGCATGTTTTTTTTGCTTTACTTCTTTTCCACATCTGTATTTTTTAAATAACATAGTCCCACAACATGGAGTACTTACTATATAATTATGCATAGCTCTTACCCCTAGAATATGCTCTCTGCTATGGCCCAATAACTGGCATAATTGCTCTTTCCCTTCTCCTCCTGCATCTCCTCTTCTCCCTGTAAGTCTCTCTTCTACTCTGAGAACTTCTACTATCTTCCGTTAGGGAAATTTTACTTTGCCCTTTGCATCAGTGTGTGGCCTTCAGGAAACCAATATAGTTGGCCTCATATTACATACTGACCCTCAGAAAACCATACCAGCTCATTTTTCATCATCTAATAATTGGTCAAGGAAAGGTTTCTACGTATTCATAGGATCAGATGAATGAGAAGGATTTATGGCCAGATTTTAGAAAGCATAATTATTAATGTGAAATTCATATTTCACATAATTACTGCTGATACCTGTTGACTCCAACAACCGCCAGTTTCTTCCAGGTTGGATGAGAACACTAGATACAGAGTTTGGAAGCATTCGTTCCACATCTGTTATTAAGGCTCAAATCTCGTGATTTGTGAAGGTATTCTGAGTTTCAAATTTATTACTTAGATTGTTTTAGGTAGTTTCCAAATAGCGTATTCAACTGACAAGAAGGGTAAATGATTTGCATATGTGTCTTTTTCAAACAGTTTGGGTGAAGGGTGAAGTATCAATCAAGCACCGTGTTCATACCAATGATCTGTTGAAGGAGGCGGGATGCCAGCTGTCACATGATATCAGCACGATTTCACTTACCATTTCGAGGTTCATACTGCTAATTTAATCATAACAAATTGAAATCTTTATGGGAAAGCTCATTAATGATAGCACTTTATTCCCACTGTCTGGTAAACATCCTAAAGTTTGTCAGTCTTAGACAATTAAACCCATACAAATGCAAAACCTCCCAAGCATCTTCTGGAGCTGCTATCAAGAGACCTTGGTGACTGTCCCCTATAATTGAAGCTCCTTATTCACTTCATATTGTCTGGTTTTAAAGGGATTCTGAATTTGTTTTGTGCATTTCCCTCAGGTTTCTTTAATTGTAATCAGGGTTAGGAAAAATAAAGTTGTTTGCCCCAGCATATTCAATGACAGAGGGGCCCGCTCAGTCTCTGAGAGTGGCTCATCATTGTCTTGGAAGGCATCCAGTCCATATCCCAGCTTCATTTCATCTTTATGAATCATTTGAAGTCCTTTGGTTTTGAGAGGCTTGCTTTTCTCCAGCTCCCTGTATATTCTCGTTAAGAACCTTTTATCTGAAGTATTGGTGGTGAATATTTTTTCCCCATTCTGTCGGTTCTCTTTTTGCACTGTTGATATTTTCCTTTACCTTGTGGAAACTTTTTAATTTGACATATCCCATTTGTGGACTCTGAGGAGTATTTCTTTTGCTTTTGGTGTCTTTTTAAGAAAGCCCTTGCCCACACCTATATCTTTTAGTGTACCAGGAGGTTCAGTGAGTCAAAAACAGAAGATTAAATATCAAATGATGTATCTAATATGAGAAACCAAGAACACAATTATTTCATAAAACTATTAATGGGAATTGGAGGGGAGAGGGAAGGAGTGGGAGGGTTGAAAAGAGAGAAGAAAAGAATTTATAATTTTGCCATGATATGTATATGCACAAAATACTGAAGATCAATGTAAACATTATGTATTGCATCTATACATATCAATAAAATGGGGAAAATTAAGTCTCTTTGAAACAATGTTTTTATCATTCTTCTGAATAACTTGATGTTTTCGCACAGCAGATTTTCTTATTTCAGTAGATAAACCAACAAGACCATGACACGGTCCTTTGCATAATTTTTTTTATCTGCAGCTAGGTCTTATTTGGAGTCCACCGCACACCAGAGGGCCTCCTTTTATTATAGCATTATTAGGCCATTTAATGTGACTTATAATCTCACCATATTAACATTTTCAGGTGGTAGCATAATCTGCAGTCAAAGTAAAAAATGGAAGGAGAGTTTCTCTTCATGCACAAGGTTGCTTGAATTTTTTCTTTAATCAAGGTTAACAAATTATGGATAGTATTAAAAGAATTTGGTTAAACATGCATAACAGCAAATGTAGAAACTGACTGAAGGCCTAACAGATGCATTCAATTAGTGTGCTTCTTCCAGGTGTCTTGAATTTATAAAGGCTAGGATAATTTGGAATCAAATATCTCTTTCTACATGTTGTGTTCATAATAAGAAACGCCACTCATACGTAAAAACTATTGCAATTAACAGTTCCTTGCATTTGTTCACAGACTTAGTGAGCCGAGTAACCCTTGAGTAACCAGGCAGGTGTGGCCTCCTGCTTGAGAGATTCAGCTTGTGAAATTGTTGACAATATGTCCTTGGGACTATTTGCCTATTGTCAGTCCTTGCAACAATGAATTGTAACTTGCTTCTGTACTTGAGATTTCCCTGCTACTGATTTTTATATCTAGTAAGTTTCTTGCTCTTTATCTGCTCAATTCTCCCCTACACTCTGGTTCTATTGCCTTGAAATCCAATTGAGAAACTTTTCCAACTTAGGATCCAGAAACCAAGTGACATCGGACTAGGACTGGCACAGCGACCAGTTTTGTACCATGGGCTTTTCATTCTTCCATTTTCCTCCTAAATAAAGTGATAATCATTTCACTTGAATCTGGACAATTTCAATAATGTTTGATGAAGTCAATTGCAACATTATTACATTTTAGACTAGTGAACAGTGTCATAAAGTTCCAAAAAGTATACTCACACAACACTTACATCCAGGTAAAAATTGTACTCAGCAAGGGAGGGAGTAATCATAATCAATCCTCACGAGTTACTACTTCCAAATTTCATTCTTAGGTCACACGGAATATGTTTTCCTGCCAGACTGTATTCTGCCAAGACACACACATAATGCTTTGCTCTTAGAAAAGCCATGGTGTCACTAAGAGAAGTGTTTTTTTTTTTTTTCTCCTTTCTCTAGACATGCAGTCCAAACCAGGCTATATTACCAAATTCAGTTGCAGGAAATTATGATAACATAAGAGAAAGCAGGGCTGGAGGAATGGCACAACAGTTAAAGTGCTTGTCTAGCAAGTGTAACACCCTGAGTTTGATTCCTCAGAACGATATAAACTGGACGTGGTGGTGCACGTCTATAATCCCAGCACCAGGAAGGCTGAGGCAGGAGGATTGCCATGAGGCCAGGGCTAGCCTGGACTACATAGTGAGCTCAGGACCATGCTGGGCTACACAGTGAAACCCTGTCTCAAAGATAGATAGATAGATAGATAGATAGATAGATAGATAGATAGATAGAGAGAGGTCATTAACCATTTATACTTGTTTTCTATAGAGACAGCTGACCAGCTTGTGCCTGCTACTTGCTTGTTAGTCAGAATTCTAGCAAAGAAATGCATCCATCACCAGAAAGGATAATCCGTTCTAGCATGGCCAAGGGTCACTGCTATGGTGCCAGGCATCCCTCGGCACAAGCTGAATCTAACAGGATAATCACACACTGGTTTTGTGACCTAGGACAGACTTCCCAGGATTGTTGTGGCTACATTTCCCTCTATACAAACTAATGGAAAATAATACCTAAAATTACATGATCATGCTATGCTTAAATGGAATAATACATGTAAATGCCAAGTTTGTTATCTATCTAGTAAAAAACACATTATAAAAATAGAGGCAGGGTTTCAGTATGTTTTACGTATTTGTCATGATCAAAGATGAGCTTAGGATAGATATGCCACATTGGCACATTAAGGTTAACACCCTAGTTCATCATAGCTCCTATTGGAAATTAGCTTATGAGTGAAATCAGAAATTATGTAAGTAGAAAGTCCAGAGTAATGAAGGGAGGAAACATATGAGTACATTAGGACTTCTATTAAAATGACAGATTGAAATTAAAATACCATAGGGTTTCTTTTATCAGGCAAGAAGGAATGCTATCTAACCCCTCCTTTCATCAAGGAAATGATAGTTTTTAGTATTTGCTCCATTCAGTTGTTTACTAGACACATAACATGCACATAACAATAAAATAGAATAAAAACATAAAGAAGAATTGTTTTCAAAAGTCTGTGGACCCCTTTTCTCAAACAGAAGCTTAGACAGAGTGCCAGCAAACAAAAAACATAGAGAACAGTATTCTCATTAACCCCTAAGAAGGAGGATTTAAGCACTGGTACTTCAAAGTCTCTCTTCCTTAGGGGTGTGGTTTAGAAAATAGGACAACTAAAAGCTGTTCAGCTACTCTGTGGGGCAGGTACTTATGGGAAGAGAAAAGTAAAAATGAATAACAATGATGTATCACCTTTGACGTTGCTCCATAAAACCAAAATCGTAGCATTCAGCGGAGCCTTTGAGTTAGAGTCTAGAGGCAACAGACTGCAAATCTTGGGGTACTAGGTCTACTGTAACCATATCCCATTGATACGACAGGAAGAGAACACACCTGGATCCTACTAGGGAGCACAGCCTGGGACTAAAAACTTTCCATTTCGTTTTTGTTAAAATTTAGAACTTCTGTAGTTTCCAGCTTACGGCCTTTATTTGAACTTTATTTCTTTGTCATGTGGCTTAGGACATAGAAATGTAGAAAGATGAAAAAGATACATTCAAAATTCATTTTTTTTGCATTTCCATATCTATTTTTTCACTGCATAACTGAATCACAAAAAATATTCAGATTTTTGAAAAAAATGTATTATCATCAGTTTGTAAAATGATTAACAATAAATTACTTTTACACTAATACAACATATGATCTGCAATGTGGAAGCCCAATAATTTTTAATAGTACAAAAGTGATTTAATCATAGGATATAAAACTGCTCCATTAAATTGTTTTAGAAGTTTTTAATTGCTCACTTTCATTAATGACTTCTCTCCGTTGGTACTGCAAAGCCTGTGTAGAGACAGACATCAGTACATGGGCCACACCCTAAGTAGCCCTGGATTTGGGTCTGAGTCGTAATTCTCCTTAGAATTTCAGCCATGCTTGTGCAGGAGAATACAAAATGATCTGTGACCTTTGGACACTGACGAATGTCTTATAATTTGGAAGGGCCTATCATGGTGCCTTGTCTGTCTCATAAAGGTATTTTATAAGAACATTAACCTTAGGCTTCCATTTTTGAAACAGTTTTAAATAGCCAAGAGGTATAAGGCAGGCTGTGATACTCACAACTCCTTCGAAAAATTTCAGAAATTAGAATGTGGAAACATCTAATTAGGGCTTTGTTCCTTTTCTCTCTCTCTTTATATATAGAAACAACTTTAGCTGGGCCAAGAGTTTTTGCTTAATTAGTTGATATCCAGACAGAGCAGAGTAATAACCCACTGAGAATTTTTTTTTAAAGCACCAAAATAGTAGTTAGCCTTTTCATTTCAAAATCGTATTGTCCTTGTTCTGGTATTCAGAGCTAATTTGGGAACTTTCTTCATAGTTAACCAGCAATGACTAAGTAAAGTAAAATAACCACCCTCACCCAAATCCTCTAGATTCTCTCAGTTTAAAATTAGTCATTTAAATTTCAGCTTTTGTATCTAGTGAAATGTTGACTTGTCGAGAAGTTCGATTTTTTTTCTTAAGTAATGAATTCTGGGATAGAAGAAGGAAAAGGGATTGGAATATCTGGCAGTTTCTTCGCTTTAAACAAAAACGTATTGACTTGGCTTCCTTTTTAGGAATGCTAGGAAAGACATCAAGACTTTAGGTTTAGAAGAGCTTGTGCTCATCCTCTAGACTTTCTTTCAGGGTCCCAACAGCTAGAAGTATCCATCTTCCCAAGTTAAGAATTTCTTTCCTCCTTGCTAAGACTTCAAACAGACTGATTATCTAGGAAAACAGAATTTCAGTCAGTATCTATTAATTCCTTAATACAGATACATATATAAAATGTATGCCAACTCATTGAGGCAGATGTGCATGAAACTAATGACTATAATCCACGGTGAGGTCTTGTCAATATCATAATTGCTTTTCTTTAGAAACAAAAGTTGTAAAGTTGGGCTCCCCACCACTCATGTGTGCCATGAGGGGCCTCATACTCTAATCCCAGACCCTGTGATACTCAAAGTTCCAACATCATCACGAGTCCCAGTACCACAGCATATACCAATATGGAGTTACCCTTGTTTCCTTAAGTCTGGTAGATAATATATTATATACCGCACAGGCCATCCCTGCTTTGATGTCTCATCATTTGTGTTAAACTCAATGTATGAAAAAACATTAACAAAAAGAGGTTTTCTTCTGTACACCCTGCGTTCTGGCCTGTGCTGATAATCGCCTCTACTCATAGGGAGAATGTAGACAGTCTTCCAGTTACCTGTATCTTCTCCTGGCCTTCAACTCACCACAGTGCAGCCTACCACAGACTCCGCCCCCACCTCATTTGTGTTTGCAATGCATACCATTTCTTCACGTCTTTACTTTCAGCCTTTTCTTCTGATTCTTGGATCGCCATGGAAAACATATTACAATCCCAGTTAATTCCACATCATTACCAAATCAACTCTTCTAAAATCTTGATTCCAATTTGACCGTTGTTATTTGTTGCAAAGCCTTTCACTGCTCCCTCCCCCGGTTGGGAACATCAAAGTGAAATTAAATTACCTTGGTAAAGAAGGAAAGCGTTTCCTTTTTGTAAACGCTGGCTTCTGCTCCTAGCCACAGTAAGGACAGCCTCCCTTTAGTTCAGTTAATTAACCTATTTGCATACCCAGGACCAAGGAAAAGACTTAATTTAGTTCCAAGGACTAGTGAAGGAATATATTTATTAGCCTTAAGAGAAACTGGTATCTTTGCCCCATTTTTCTTATATATTCGAATTAACGATCTTACAGAATTAGAAGGGAGATTTTCCATCTATTTGTTCTATACACTTTCTCTTGTACTTACTTCTTATGCTGTCTCTTCTCTATCACCTTCATCGTGTCGCCTTATCTCTTCCCAGCTATTCCTCATTCTTCAGGAATTAGTATAATATTCCATTTCTCCAAAAGAGACTCATTATATCAAATTATGCTACTTTTTAAATTGTTATTTAAGAAGCTTCTAAGAGTAATAAAGTCTAATTGTATATCCACCCTTTCTGAATTAATTCATATTATTCACTAAGTCAGTAATGGAATCCCAAGATTTCGGTAGGAAAGATAAACCAGTACATACTTAATACTCTTAAGTGGCAAAGAGCACGTCTCCAACGCGCAGTCTCAGAGACCTTTCTAAGGCAAAACAGCGAACTTGATCCTGGGTCAGCACAGTGCTTCTCAATTGTACCCACAAAACCTGTATCTCAATTTATACAATATCCCTAAATTCCACTTTTCAGACTCTACCAGGATATTCTCCAGCAAGACTAAGTTTTCCATCATTGTCTTAGTTAATTTTTCGTTGCTGTGACTCAATACCCGCAACCCACAAACTTAGGAAAGGAAAGGTTTATTTTAGCTCACAGTCTCGAAGGTCACAGTCCATTCAGGGGCGGCCGGCAGCAATCCAAGTACATGGCAGAGAGAGAGAGGTGGAGGCAGCTTCCCCGGACCAACAGGAAGACAAGCTGAGGCTAGTTGAGTCTAGTCCCAGTCCTCCAGGAAGGCAGGTGCAGCTTATGTATCCTTTCAGGTCTCCGCCCAGTAACCAGCCCCTCCTGCATCCAGGTGTGGCCACTACACACCATTAATCCTAACTTAACTGCAATCCACCCCTCCAGACCAGACCCCAATCCACCAACATCACATGGTTCCATTAAAACACATGAGACTTTTGGGGGACACTCCAGATCCTAATCACAACAATCATAAAATAATTCCTGATTGTAGTATTAAAGATCCCTAAAGCTTTTATTTTCCTTCAGGAAATAAAGACGAAACCATTGTTCTAAATAATAATTTATATTCATATGTGTTTCTAATTTGGTCCCTCTCACAAGTATTCTATACAAAATAACTTCATTCAAGAACAAAACTAGATGAGGCACAAATATCACAAAATAAAATTGTAACTTCAGTGTCTATTTCTGTTGGCTCTAAGTATTCTGAGGAGTCTATCTATGCTCCTCCCCTGGAATCCCTATTGGATAAATCATATACCTTTTTATGTTCCTCAGAGAATTCAAAGTCTGCGGTAACTTCAAGTCCTGAGAATAGTCTTGAGTTAGTCATTAAAAAGCTAGCAGAACTTTTAGCTATCACATCAAATACAAATTAACCTTAACCCTTCTTCCCTTTGTGTAAGTTTGTGAAGCCAATACTGTCGCAGATGGTATGGTCACCTTCATCTTTTTTCTCCACCTCATAGTTTCCTCCATCGCCTCTCCCTCTCTCCTCATTCCAGTTTCTTACTTCCTCTTTCTTACACAGCAGAGTGTTAGGTGGAGGATGAAGGACCTATGGAGCAAAGTAGTTCTCAACTGCATGGTGTAACCTTCAGCTGGACTCGGTACTCCCTGGTGACGGTCTCCTATAAACTCATCAGGACAGGGGTCCATTGGGCATGCACCTGCCCATGAGAGTCATGAGCCTATGTTCTCCACCTTTGCTGTGATGCAGTTGGAGCCGACTTCTTGTCCTTCGCACTTCTTAGAGATAAGTGTTTGCCAGTGTAATCTTGATTGTCAATTTAATGGTCTTGAGAGCAGCTTAAGCGATGACTTGCTGTGGTGTTTAGATCTAAAATGTCCCTCACAATCCTCATGTGCTTTAAAAGTGCTTACATTATGGGGGTGCTGTACTCATCAGTATACTCATCAGTAAATGAATTCAGTAGCGGATGATGCTTTTAGGAAATGGGGGTGAGTTGGAGGCAGGGCCCTGGTGGCCTGACCTTGAAGGATATATCCTTGTGCCTGGCCCCTTTCTTCTTTCTCTCTCAACTCTCTGGCCTCCACGAAGTGAGAGGAGCTTTCCCCTACACGCCGCTCTGCCACGCTGCTTTTGTCTTGGAGCCAGTCAAGTGTGGACAGAAGCCACGAGCCAAAATAAACCTCTTTCTTTAAGCTTCAGGTGTTGAGTATTTTCTTTTTCCAGTTATAAGAGTGGGACTGAGACATTAGAGGTAAGGCACGCTTCTGGTTGTGCCAGGGTGGGCCAGGGTGCCTGGCTCTGGGGAGAATATATGGTGCCTACTTTTTTCCTCTCTCCTCTCTTGCTTTTCCTCCACATCCTGTCTGCCACGAAGTGGTGAGGCCTCTTTCCTCCATCAGGCCTTCTTGCCGTGGTGTTTTCACCTCGGAGCTTGTGATCATGAACTGAAGCCCCTGGGACTATGGGATGGAACGAACCTTTCTGCTTTTACGTTGTGCGTCTCAGGTATGTATGTTAGCAATGAAAAGCCAATAGAGGCAGTGTAGTCACTGAACTGCACAAATTGACTGTTTTCCTGGCAGTTAGTTGTTTCTATCCTTTCCACTGCCTCCGGCTTCCCAAGCCCCGTGTGGTAGCCTACCACCTTATCTTGTGCTGGTACATTTCAAAGGTTCTGTGTGGTCTACTTGAATTTTAACACAATAAATGATTACAGTTAAGAGTCCTATCTTTATAATGAGATAGCTGAATTGGAGTCCGTTTTCATTACTTGAGACTTACATGCCTTTTGTCAAGTGACTTCTAAAAATCATTGGCCCTCCCTCTTTAGTGGTAAAGTGCAAATAATCATAGGGTGTGCTGTATAATATTCATGAAAAGAATACACAACATAATTCAAATACAACAATTAACAGACTACCTAACATATATCACTAAATAAAATTTAACTGTCAACAGAAATCATCAAACTAATCAAGTCCCTAGTATCCGAAATGTGGGCTGTAATCCTGAGTGTTTAGCATCATTTTAAAGAAGTTATTATGCTTTCAATTAGCTGGCAATTTTGGGCAGCTGGCAACAGCTGCTGGAGTGAAATTCAGAGAATAAATATGCTGATGCGAATTTAAATACCATATGCGCTGCTATCTACCCACCATCAAATACTCACATTATAATTTTTTACGACTGAGAAGGACACATAGGATGATTTCACTTCCTTCAATCTTGCCTCCAAAAATCGTTTAAAGGAGACAAAATGGTATCTCTAAAGATTAAATAGAAAGGTATTTTCTGTTTCTTTGAGTTGTTTTTGTTGTTGTCTTAGTCTGTGGCTGTTACATCCCAATTTGGAAGTTTGGATTCCCAGACACTACAGCAAAATAATTGCATTTTCCTTGACCTAAGGTAGTTTGTTTTTATCAAAACAAAATCTATATGAAGTTAGGAAGAGTCTGCCACTTCATGATAGATTCTTTTAACCCATTATTGTAGTGGTCAGATATTTAGCTTTGACTGTAAAGATTTTCTTTTTATTTTGCCTAGTTAAGGCCCATGATATAAATCTGTTCTAAACTACTCCCCTTATGTGGCTATTGAGATATGACTGTGATGTGAGTGACTGCAGGGTCTGACAACTCTATTTGGCACCAGCATTAATTAGTTGTACTCAATCTCTTCAAAAGAGAAAGGCTGGTTCCCAATCTAAACAGTGAGGACTAAGAAGCATGGACCACCTGAGACTTTTAAGTTCTTTATGAAAAGATCCATTTGCTTTAACCTTCAGTCACCCTAACTCTAACTTCAGACTCTTTGCTTTGCACTCTCAACTGAAGAGGTCTAAGGAAGGACAAGCAAAGCCTAAATTGCATCCCAAGGTCCTACCAACGGAGTAGGATCAAATTCCCCAGTGAGTGAGTGCTTAACTAAATCTATTTTCAATTTTTAAGTGAAAAAATATTCCTCATTTCACTACTAGTAAATAACATGAAGAAATATTTGCACCTCTCTAGGTTTACATGACAAAGAAAATGTAACAAAGGGGACACAGAAGCCATGTAACAGGTGGGTAAGGCTTAGCAGAAATCCCAGTTCATTTGGATATAATCAACGGAACACAGAGGCTTGGCACATAATCAGCCCAGTTCCCATGCTTCGCCAGAAGGCCAACACTCAGTCAGCCCAAATAGCACTGCCAACAGGAGGCAAAGCAGAGACAGGTTTATTCCTACTAACTTGGGGTGCAGATACTCAGCTTTTAAAGAAAAGGTATCAACTCCCTCTAGAGGCCAAACTGAAGACTAGGCTTCAGCCCAGTAGAGCACCATGGTCCCAGAAGGAAACAATCTCAATCTAAGGGAGAAACACATCAGGTCGGTGAGCCCAACTGCGTAGAGAGAGCTCCACTGTACTCCACTGTAGGGAACCCTCAAGTGCTCAAGTGCAGCACCGAGACCAATGGCAAGATGGAAAATCAAGATGATATGACGCCCCACTAAGCTCCTAGTTCATGACAGAAGGTCCAAGTGGGAATAGAAGAGAATTCAAGTTTCTAAGACATAGAAAGCATAATAATCAGGCTACTTGTGGAGCATAAGACAAATTTAAATAACCTCAAATTGTCAGAGGGGCAAAAATACAAAGTCAAACAATAACCTCCTCAGGCTGTTGAATGGGCTTTAAAAAGACAAAACTAAAGAGTTCAAGGTTTGAAAACAACAAAACAGATGGATAAGGAAATGAACTTGAGATGAGCTGAACTACAGAAGTCAATTCAAGTAACAGATAACAAATTCACTAAGGAGTTAAAAATGAAAAGTTATTGATGGATCAATTGGAGATGAAAATCTCATTGGAAAATGGGAATAGAATGGCCCACTAGGAGGACAGACCTTGGAACTAGAAGATAAGGTGGAAGTCATTGGCTATATTCTCAAGGATGTCTTAATATCACTATGTCAACAAGGAAGTGGCTCCCAGCAGGTGCTAGATGACACAAAGAAGCTTAACCTCAGAACTACAAGATTATAGGAATAAGTAGAAATCCAAGAAATCCAAGAGAAATGGATACCCAGATGAGAAATACATATCAAACACCAAACAGATATGGCCAAAACAGAAGCTCCCCCAAACACACCACAGGAGTTACAGACATCCAGCACAAACATAAAATCTTAAAACTGTCAGAGAAAAACAGTAGGTAAGTTGCATAGGGAAATATATAAGAATAATGCCAGACATAACACAAATCTCAAAATCCAGAAGAACTTGGAATAAAATCTTCAAAGGCCTAAAAGAAAACAATTGCTGACCAAGATTCCTATATCCTGCAAATTTATCCTTCAAAATTGGTGGTAAAGTATATATATATAGTCAGGGTCTTGCTCTGTAGCACAGACTGGTCCTGAACTGACTATGGAGCCCAGGCTGTCCTAGGACTCATAGAAATCCTCCTGCCTCAGCCTCCTGAGTGCTGGGATTATAGGCTTAGTGCTTGACTTGCCATTTTCTAGAAAAGCACTTTAACCACTGAGCCGTTCCTCCAGCCCCTGAAGAAATTTATTATAACTAAATGAACACTAGAGAAACACTTAAGTTTTTCTGGACAGAGATAGGGAGGTTAAATATAGCAAATAAAGTAGATATGGGTAAACATTCAACATAGATTACATGTAAATAAGCAGAAAATCAGAAAAAATCAACTTCCACATATTAGGACAAGGATAAGATGTGATATTTCAGGCCAACAATAACTCTCAATCAACAGTCTCAACTCCTCAATCCTTAAACACAGATTGGCAGTTTGGATCAAAAATATAATCCAACCACACATTGTCTGCAAGAGACAAACTTTACCCATAAAGCAAAACATAGACTGAAAGTGAAAGGATGGAAAACTACTTCATTCAGTAAGAGCATGAAAGGAATGCGAAATTGACTCAATATATGTGTGCACAAAGTTCTCAAGCTCAATGTAATCATTGTGTATCACATTCATCCATTCATAAAAATAGAGGTGGGTAGGAGCATTCGAAACGCAGTATTTGCTACTCTCTTTATTGACTTTAACCCAAAATTAGAAGAGACAAAGAAAGCCATTGCGTCCTCGTGAAGGGGACAAACAGCGCAGTAGGAGGAGCTGACGACGGTGAATCTGCACCCAACATCGGTGCACCCAAATTTATGAGACAAAAGCTATATACAGAAAAAAAGAGAGACTCAAATACAGTTATAATGGGGGACGTTAACACTTCATTTTCTCAGGAAAACATGCCAAATAGACCAAAAAAAAAAAATCAATAAAGACAGGGCAGGTCTGAACAACACCATTGAAAAAATATACCTAACAGATATCTACAGAGCATTTCACCCAACGACAACAGAAAAAATATTCTCCTCAGCACCTCACAGAACATTTTCCAAAACTGATCATATTCCATGCCAGAAAAAAATACTTAAAACACAAAGGAATTGAAATAATTCCATGTATACTATTAAATCATAGTGGAATGAATTTAGAAATCAATAGCAATAGAAATTATAGATATTATACAAATATATGAAGATTGAATAGTATACTACTAAACAAACAATGGATCTTAGAAGAAATTTGAGAAGAAATTTAAAAATTCATACAGACAAATGACACCCATATCACGCTGTTGGTACACAATGGAAGAAGTGTTAAGAGGGAAGTTCATCGCTTTACATAGACATATGAAAAAAAGAAAAACTGAGAAGTCCCAAACAACCATTGTTCAAATACCAGCCATGAAATTGAGGAAGCAATAAAAAACCAAACCAAACAAAACAACAACAACAACCTTCCCACAGGTAGGACTGATTGGTTTATGGAACAATATTATCAGAAATTTAAGGCCAATACTTTTAAAACTTTTAAAGGAAGTCAGGAAGGAAGCAAACTTGCCAAATTTATTTCTTGAAGCCAGCACAACTTTAATATCCAAATGGGAAAAAGATACAACAACAACAGACCAATTTTCTCGATGAATAGAGATTCAAAAATACTTAAGAAGATACTTGCTAATAATAGGACGCAACAAACCATGAAAGTGGTTATACATCATGAACAGTTGGGCTTTTTCTCAAGGATGAGGGCATACTCAAATGCAAATCAATAAGTGTAATCTGTCACATTGATTGAAGCAAAGATAAAAATCTTATGTCCGTCTCAAGAGATGAAGAAATTTTGACAAAATTTATATCCACTCATGATAAAAACTCTGAAGAAAATAGAAATACAAGGATTCTGCCTCAAACTGATTGACGCCAACCACGACAATACCTCTGTGAGCATCATTCTAAATGGCGAAAAACTGTAAGCATTTACCCTAAAATCTGAAGACAAGGATGTCCACTGTCACTCTTCCTGTTCAATATAGTACTTCACACTTTAGCCAGAACAAGCAAGTAAAGGAAAGAAATAAAATAATATGAATGAAAAGGGAAGAAGTTAAATGGTCTCTGCAGCTTTTAGAGCCTGAAGACATTGTATCATAGAGATACGTGCATACACACGTTTATGGTAACACAACTCATAATAGGTAAATCCTGGAAGCAACTTACATGCCCATTAGCAGATAGACAGATACAGAAAATGTGTATATACACAATTAAGTATTATATTTCCAAAAAGAAAGACAGATATAAAGCTTGTGTAAGAAAATAGGAGTACTTGGGTCTTTAATGTTCAGTGAAATACACCAAACACAAGAGATTAAATGTTATATGATATCTCTTGATTTGGAATGTCAAAATTACATGTAATGTAAGTGGGAAGTTATGAAATAGAGAGCTAGACTCTTGGGAAAGGGAAGAGGTTCTAGGGGTGGGAAAGAGGGGCAAAAGGTGGGAAAGGGAAAGAGAGGAGAAAATAAAAGTGGTCAAAAATGATGTGTTTGAGCAGAAATTTCTCAAATTGTGTTTTAGTAACGTGTAAATGAATTTGCAGTTCATACATATTCAAATAATTTAAAAACATTTATGATATATGCAAATTTTCAATAATTATTCTGGGTAAAGATTTATCCAGAGGTTTCAGGAAGAGCACTCATTCAGGTCACGTGGTTCCTTGGGTTGAATATCGACCCTGACATCTTCAAGTTGCCGGGTCATGGCCAAGGGACTTAGCTTTGCTTGCCTCCATTTTCACCATTACATTATGGAGATCATGAAATTATTGTGAAGACTCAATGAGTTGGATCCTGCTAAGTGCTACAGTGTGTGTGAGTTTCACCACGAATGATCACTGCTTTAACGGTAATTATTGGCATCACCATGAATAGAATTGAAAGTACTAGTGCAGTTGTGGAGGTCCTAGTAGAACTGTGAAAGGACTAGTATTAGGAGCAATAGTGTCGGTAGAAGGCACAGGTTTCATTGCTGTAGGATACTACGGAGAAGGAGAGAAGAGAGATTTTTCAATCTCCTCAGGCTTCACGTGTAATTCACAACCTCCGTGTAGACAGGCTGAAGGACATGGGCAAATGTTGCCTCAAGAGAGATTTATATGTGAATTACAGAAATGCCTCAGACATAATCTTCTAAACGAAGCAACTGCACCAATTTGTAGAGAAAAAACATCTCTAAATAATTGAGTGTTGATTTTCAATTAAGTAATGCTTTCTGCAAAGGATGATAGAAAGCTTATACTGGTGGCTTAAACCGGGCAGTAATTATCTTCTAAAAACATTTCTTAGTACCCTTGTCAGAAACAGGATGCAAGGTTGGATTTCCTCCAGAATGCAAAATAATATTTTCTTATTTCAACGATATTTATCTCCATTTCGCACTTCGGATTTCACTTTAGTTTGCACTATAGGATGTGATTTATGCTTTAAAAAGTAGTAGAACTGAGCCAGGCATGGTGCACACCTGTAGTCCCAGCACTCCAGGAGGCTGACATAGGAGGGTTGTAATTTTAATCCCAGCCTGAGCAAGTTGGCAATTTAGTAACATCTTGTCTTAAAATAAATAAAAATTTAAAACAATTAAAAAAGTATCAAGGAATGTAGCTCATTATGAAGGTCCTAGGTTCAATCTCTAGCATCAAAAATTTTAGAGAACTATTTTTGTTAAGTACCTCTTTTAAAGCAAATTGAAGCCAAAACAGTCCAATAATGAAATTTTTCATGTCCTTACTTTGATGTCATGAAGACCTAGACAAACTCTACTGTGAGAATATGAATTTGAATTTAACAATGTCTTCTAGGAAATGGAGAGATACTAGATTCACACTACAGTTTCTAAGGGAGAATTGTGTCTTTGAAGGATGCAAACATGTTTTTTACTATCATTGCCAGTATTTGCTATTTTTTAGTCTATAAAATAAAAAAGTCATTTTCTAAAAGATATACTGCGCAATAAAAGGCAAATTTGACTTCCATTGTAATTCTTCAGCTTGTCTAGATGCCTGCATTCACTAGCAGAACACAGAACACAAGTCTCTCAGATTAAGGTTGGTGTCATGTTTTACCAGATATTGAATTTTCAATAGTGCAGTATCTGACAAAACTTGTGTGCCTCTGTCAGCTTCCCCAGGAAAGGAATTACTTCATGGGGACCACCATGAGCATATGGTGCAGTTAAGATGTGGATACTCCCCATCTTTCTTCTGCCATGTTATGCCACCTCTACCTTGACAAGAAAGGCAGAGAGTAAGACAATTGATCCTGACAGTGATAGGAGGTGTGACCACAAACACGAGCAATATGTAATTTTAAAAATATTATAGGAAAATACATTTCCAATAACCTCCCCACAAAGTACTTCTCTGTGCTTTGTTGAGCATACATATTCTGCCATTCTTCCCACTTTCTGAAGCAGTTCTGGAAGTTGTCTTTCCTGAGTGTCCTAGGTGCACTACCCTGAATGCCTTCCTTGCTATCTTAAATTGATCAAAAATGCTAGGGATGACAAACCCTTATTAAGATACCATCTTATCGCAGTGAGAAGGGCTCACATCATGAAATCAAACAGCAATTGATCCTAGCAAGGTTGTGAGGAACAAGGAGCCCTTTTACATCACTGGTGGGACTGGAAATTGGCACAACCACTATGGAGGGTAATAAAAAGATTTCTCAAAAGGCTGAAAATCAATGTTGCATTTGATGCAGTGATACCTCTTTTGGGTATCTTTCCAAAAAGGTTACAAAAAGCATATAAAAGAGATACATGTATACCCGTATTTATAGCAACACAGTGAACAATAGCTAAGCTATAGAAGATGCTGAAATACCCATCAACAGACCAATGGATACAAAAACGGTGGTACATGTAGTATGCACAATGCTTACTACTCTTCCATAAAGACAGATGCATTTGGGACTTTTGTGGACCCAATTTAAGGCCATCATGCTTAGTGAAGTGAGTCAGACTCAAAAGGTTTAATATTTCGTGGTTTCTCTAATATGAGAAACTCATAATGCAGGCATTTTACCAAGTTAAATGGGTCTAATACTGGGATTCAGGAAAGGATGGTATGGGAGGGGACAGAATATCCAAAAAGGGTGAGGAGAAGTCATTGTAAAGTTAGCAAGATATAAGTGTGCCCAAGTTCAATGTATCTACTATGTCTAGCATACACACACACACACACACACACAAACACACACACACACACACACACACACACACACACTAATAAGAATGGGAAAAAAGAAAATACTTGTATGGCAATTTCTGTCAAATAACAACAGCATCATGTTTTTATTCAGAGTATAATTTTTTATCACTATTATTTGTGTATGTTTTAATTCTATATTAATTACATTCACTTTGGGGAAATGTTGCGTATGCACATCACACTTTAATTCTCTCTCCCCTGTGCTCCTGACTCTACTTCTCATTCCCAAGTCCTATCTCCATCCCGTAGGTACAGTCACCCACTTTATTTACTAGATCTGGTGCCTGTAATTTCTGGCTTTTTTCTAACATCAAAATTACCATGAAACGTAACCACTATGAATTGATTCACGACACTAGAGCAGACAGCACAGTACAACTAAACGTTCACAAAAGATTTCCAAAAACAATTCAGAAAGTGGCAAAATGGTGGGTAAGTGTGTATGGGCTGATAATTATTATTTTCAGGGATAGTAATGTCAATGTGTTTTTTACTATAATCACATTTATAATTTATATTTAAAATAATCATATTTTAGTCAAACTTCCTAAGTGTTTAATAAAGACCAATATGATTGATTCAACTGACAGTAAAAAGAATTTCTGAAATCCCTTTTATGTGAGTTCCCAAATGGCCTTTCTGTCAAATCTGTCATCAAAATCAAAGTGCTGTATCTAGTTGTATATGAGCTGCAATACCTACACGCTTCTCAGAGTTTTCACATAATTCAATATAAACTTAGACTGCTGGAGAGACTGCAAGATGGGCAAGGACTGAGATTGAGTTAATTGTGCAGGACCAGGCGTGATGCAACAGAAAGAGAGGAAGGACAGAGCGGCGTGAGTGAGCACAGGCAGAGCAGAGAGCTGACCTGGAGGAAGCAGAGGGTCAGGCCCCTATCAAATAATAACATAATTTCTCGCAGAATTAGAAAAAAACAATCCAAAAATTTACGTGGAACCAGAAGAGACCTACAGAATCCCAAACAATCCTGAGCAACAAGACAAGAGCAGGTGGTACCAGAACTCCAGACACCACTACATTACAAAGCAGCAGTGACTGAAACATGTATCTGATATTGACACAAAAATTGATAAGTTGACCAATGGAGCAGAAGTGAGCAGTGAGAGACAATATCCAGCATCAACAAAACAATGTATGCTGGTGAGGATGTGGTGAAAAAGCCCCCATTACCAATGGAACTATATACTGGTACAACCGTTGTGGAAATCAGCATGGAGATGCCTCAAAAATTGAAAACAGATACTTCATTTGACACAGCTGTAACTCTTCTGGGTATCTTTTCAAAAGAGTTAAAAGCATCTATAATAGAGCTGTGTATATCCATGTTTATAGAAGCACAACATGTAATAACTAAAATACGGAAGGTGCCAAAATGTGGCATACATACACAGCGGAGTGTTTTGCCATATTCTCTTTACCTCCAAGGCATCTCATATTCTAATTGCTACTATTCTGATTTTGTTGATTATATAAAGTGCAAATAAGGAGCAAAATTATGGTTTTTAATACAGTTGAAAAATATCTCTACCTCTTCATCTTCCAAAGAGTTCTTACCCCTGAAGGTGACACTTTCCCTTAGCTTATACAAGTCCAATAATTTGCACTCAGCATGTTCTAATTGTGGTTCAGTCTGCACAAAACGGAACTAGAAAGCCTGCTAATGAGTCCAGAGAATCTAACTGGGAAATATTTAAGCACTAAGAAAAGATAAGCAGACATTTAGCATCAAAAGCACTTGTCAGGAGATCTGTTGGAACTCCATCCCAGGGAATAGAGTCTTGGGCTGGGTCCCAGAAAAACCAGACTAATAACGGTCGAGCCAAGCTACTTTTCTTCCTTCCTCTCTTCCTTTCTTCTTTCTTTTTCTTCCCTTTATAATTTTTAAGAGTGTTCTAAAATACCACTTTCTTGTCTTTCCTTCTAGGACTCCAATACACGTATATATTTCATCATTGTCCCACGATCCATAAGAATCTTCCAAATGTTTTCATCTTTCTTCTCCCTCATTCACATTATCAGAACTAAATAATGCAAATAATTACCAAACAAAGAAAAAAGTTTTATTTTGGCTCTTTGGAGGTTTCAGTGAAAATTGAGTGGATCTGCTGCTTTGGACCTCTGGTAGGATTGCCGAATGGTAAAGACCATAAGCACTCGGCAGAGCAAACTCTTCGCCTATCAGCCAGGAAGCAAGTAGAAAGACCAAGAGGGCGAAGGCAGAGTCCCGTTCCATTAACGACTCAAGGACCTTCCACAAGACTCCTTTCCTAAAGATTCTACCACCTCCCTGCAGCGCCAGCCTGGCAACTCTTTCAACATATGGAACTTTGGGAGATACTTATTGGAGCTATGGCGGCCATTTTCAGCTTTAGTTCCATTAACCCAATTTCAGGTTAATTTATCTTTCCTCTGTTGATTTCACTCTACTGATAAGTCTGTTCACTATGACTTTTGTAATAAGTGATACTTTTCGATTTTAGAATTTCCGTTTACTACTTTTCATAATTTTTCTACACTGAGATTTGTCTTTTAATCATTGAAAGTGTATTTTCTTTTAGCTCGCTGTGCAGAATTTTAATAGAATCTCTAAAGCATTTGAGTTCTAAATTCAACACCCAAAATTACTGTGAAATTATTTCACATTTTCTTAGTTCTTAGTACAATAATCTTCGATTGTATTCAGGCATTGAATTATATAAGAATACACACATGTTAAATTTCTTATTTTCTTTATTGGAGAAGGAAATTTACCTAGTTGAATTGAAATGTAAAGTATGTGGTACTTAGTTAAACAATAATTCAAATATCTGTTCAATTTTTTCATCCTGAGCTGGGCTGCTTTGAGTCGCATCCATGTATGTGTTAAACAGAGTTCACCCAGAAATTTTGTTAGTTTATGAACCAACCATGAAATTCTTAATTTGTGGATTGTTTTTTGCTGATATTTCTTCTTCATTAACCAAGAGCTAACATTGCCCTGACCTCCTGTATCTTCTGGATTTTTATATCAGAAATATCTTCTCCTTTCTCCTCTTCTCCACTTCTATTGCTGTTGCTATACAAAGGAAAGAGCCTACGACCCTCAAACTGAGCTATTTCCAAGCCCATTTTTATTTTTGATTTTAAGGCAGGGTGTCACGAAGAGGCTACATTGCCCAGGCTGGGCTCGAGCTTGTGATCTTTCTCCCACTGTCTCCCAGAACACTGAAATTATAGGCCCTCCTGCACCACCAGGCCTGGTTAACAATGTATGTATTTTGTATCCCAGCAGATTTTAAAAGATCCTTCTCTTTTTAGTCCCAGCCCAGACACTGATTGTCAGCAGCATGAAGGAAGTGAGTCACACAGTAACATGTGATCATTATTTTAATATATTGCCATATTGCCTATTCCTCTATCTTGTTTTTTATTTCCTACTCCACCCAAGAAAGGCATTTGAGTCTTGCCACACTTTTGTGCCACATCATCAAGTTTGTTTTTGGTACTTGAAGAGTCAGCTTCAGATCAGGCCACTGGAGAGGCCTCACACTCTTGGCCACCGGGAAGACCGCAGATTTCTGATTGCACAGCTGGAGGATCTTACATTTTTGTTTTTTACAAAGCTTCTCAGTTTTGTTTTGTTTTGCATTCAAACACACCTTGCATATGGGAGTATAAGGATCCCTTATCTTTTTCTGTTGATGTCCCTACTGTTCAATCTATAAATCCTCCATCAGTGAAGGTGACACAGATCTTACCCAGTTTCAGGAGACTTTGAGTCTGCTTTGGACCAACTGTTCATTTCCCTAATTATCTCAACATGCCATTTACCTAAATCCCTTTCCTTCGTCTAGTGCCTTCTGCTCTTCTTTCTGTGAGATCCTGGAAAATGTGTTTTCCCTCCCCTATTCCAAGTCTGCCAGGTTTTGTGTTCTCTGCTTTAAATGCCTCATTTCAGGAGAAGAGTACATCTCATATTGTTGAGCAAAAAACAGAACTTGCCAGGCACTGGGACTGTGGCCCCATCCAGAATGTTGTGCTTGAATAACTCATTGGCCAGGAGAGACTCAGGTAGCTGACAGAAAGTAGACCGGTGTGGGTGTTTCTTGAGAGGAATGAGATGGAAAGTTTTAAGGTGTCAAGTGTATGATTGTGTTTGAATATGGCTGCCCACGTACCTTTCACCAGGGACTGCAAAGGAACTCATGCCTACGGCGGGGTTCATGTGCCAGAGATCTATGCAGTGTTAAAATTGCCAGCTTTTCCCAAGACATATTAAATCAGAAGCTGTAGGAATAGCTTCCAAGACACTGAATAGATGGCAGTTTTATGAGATATAGGAGTGAAACTTGGTTCATGCTGTTCTTATGAACAAAGATGCATAGAAGGGAAGGTCATGAGCTTGGAGGGTGTTCATATTTAGGATTGAAGCCCAAGATAGACCCTGCAATGGGGGAACCAGGTTCTCTGTGCTAGGAAGCAAATCTTTTCTTCAGTTTTTAAAAATCTACCTTATATTGGAAGTTGGTAGAGTATAAATAACAGAGCTAAACTAGTGAGGAGAGATTTCTGACTCTGTGAACTGAATTACTGACATTACGAGAGAAGATCCTTTGTGCCTACCTGGGGCAGGTGCAGCTACTTTTCTGTTGGTCTGCAGGCTTATGCCACCCACTCTTATGTCCTATTTTCACATGGCTTTAATATAAAGAATTTCTCTTGCTGAGGGCTGTAAACTAATTTGCTTCACTGCTCAGCTGGTTTAATTGTGTCCCTCCCTATCTCAGGTTCCAGCTTTGTCTTTGACTTTAGATGGAGACATATTCATTGACTGAGTTGCTGACCTTCTCCTTAGGAGACATTCAGATGCCACCCATGAAATATATATATATATATATATATATATATATATATATATATATATGGCTAAGTAAATCACTATGCTAGCTGTAAGCTGTGCAACAGTAGGAAAGCTATCCAGCCCCTGAAAGTTTTCATATCTGAAAGGTAAATTATGCACTATCATGCTAAAGAGCTAATAAATAAATAAATAAATACGAAGTACTTATTACAACAGCTGAAAAATATAGTTGTTTGATAACTCAACTATTAATTTTTATTGTCATTGTTATTCATATGCCTGGGATAGTCCATGTGCAAGTGACCACGCTCAGCTCAGGTATTTTATCTCTGGTTCTGAAACACACGCTATAACGCAGCTTGCTCTAACAGAGGAGAGGGGGCCAAAGAGGCTGTGGTGGGTAAGTGCTTCTGAGGTATGCTTGTCGGGTGAGTGGAGGGCTAACGGATGTGATTGGCTGTGGTGTGGGGGACACTGCTTGTATTTGCTGTGAATTAAGAAAAACCTCCCACTCACTGCTTTATATCACTGCCATTATCTACAATGCTCTTGTCTACTCCAGTTAAAGTTAGATATTTCGTCAAGTAAAAGGTGATGATTTTTATTTAGCTCATGTCATCTATCTTCTTTGTAAAAGAAAAGGAGAAAATAAAAATCCTCTAACCAAATGTCTTTCATTTTGATGTTCCCTTTGAGAAAAATTACAGAAATATTTCAAGAAAACAGGTAGTGAAAGAAAAAAATCAATGCATCTATTATATGCTCAGCCTGGAGCAACTATGAAAATCAGCACCAAGTTGAGCAATGATGCTGCAGTACTTTAAACATCCTTTTGAGGAGAAAAAAAACACAGAAATGTCTTTCAATAAACTAGGACAGTGGGTGGTTTTAAAATCTCCATATTAAGCTGCCTATTAGAGTTTCATCATACTGATTTTTCTAAGATAATTTTTCTATTCAGGATATTTCTTGATGCAGAAACACCGCTTCTTTTAATGAAGAAAATAAAAGGTAACTAACCAGTGAATATTTCCCCAAATTATCCCAAGGCAAAAGTTATAGTAGTTTCTCCACGGAGGGAGAAGCATTTGGAGAAAAAAGACGACATTCGATGTTTCCAACGTTTCAAATGCATGAAGATTTACTTCATGTCTTCCATCTATGAAACTCAGAGTATGAGATTCAGAAGAATTCAGATGGCTGTCCTGTGTTGGTATGTTTGCTCTTTGTAGCTAGGTAAAGGAGTGGAGGGGTTGTTGGGATGGACACGCCTTTATCACTATAAGGGCCTGGGCCTGATCTCCTTGCTCACCAGAAAGCAATGTCCTAACCTTGTGTTCTGAACTTTGTAAAAGCTTCTCAACTTAGGATGGCTGGATAGGCCAGTTCTGTAGATCAAGCAAAAGCAAAGAGCGCTTCTTTCTGAGGGAAGTCGATGAAACAGCCTTCAACAGTAATCTTGTTTCTTATTGGTCTCTATGCCAGGCTCAGCCTTAAGCTGGTATTGTGAGACTGAGGACCAGAAGTGCTTGTTTCTGTGTGTTTCTGTCTTGTCCCTCATTTCTCTCTCTCTCTCTCTCTCTCTCTCTCTCTCTCTCTGCAAATAGCCGGTAAGAAAATGTTCGTAATGAATCTTTCTCTTGGCTTTGCGAATGGGAATTTTTTTGCTCTTCTTCCCTTCTCTTTGATCCCAATAAGATTTTGAAAAAGTGCACAAGACTCTGTCCTGTCCCCCAGCAGCAGCATGGTGTAACCCAAAGAGAAACAGATGTGCCCTTTACTAGAACTCTTAAACATCTTTATTAAGTCATCTGGACAGATTTAAAGTATACTGTCTGAAATGGTGACGTTCGCATGCGCGTGTGAAACCATCACCACAATGGAGACGGTGAGCACAAAAACAACCCCACCGTCCCTTGGCATCCCTCCTACCCTTCTCTAGTCTTCTTCCCAGAAATGTCACCCACTTTATCTCAGAATAGATTAGTTTGCATTCAGTAGAGTTTTTACATACTCAGAATCCTGCAATGTACTATGTACAGGGTTTTTACATGCAGAGTCCTGCAGTACTATGTGTGTGTGTTGACTTCCCAAAATTATTATGAGATTTATCTATGTTGTATGTGTTAATGTTTTACTCATTTATTCTGTTCATCACTATATAATTATATGGATAGGAAACAATTTTAACGCATTTGTTTTTTAGTGAACACTTGATCTGTTTCCAGTTTTTAATATTAAAAAAACTGCTATAAGTATCTATGTACAAGTCTTTGCATTGCCACATGTGTATTTTCTCTTAGGAAAGGAGTGCTTGAAGCATGTGATGAGCATATGCTAAAATTTTTTAGAATTCATGAAGTGTTTTCAGGAGCTCATAAAGTTTCCCTCTCCATGAGTCAGGTATAAGAGTTGTATTTCTTCTGTATCTTCACCATTTGATGTGGCTAATTTTTTTCTGAGTTATAAACAAAGCAAAAAATTTCTACATGTAACAGAAGTACAATTAATAAAGAAATTAATAAATTGGGCCAAAAAATTAAAACTCCCTTTAAAACTTCCTGTAGTAAAATGACAAGCCATAGACTAAGAAATATTTGCAAAGCACATATTTGGTAAGATTTTATAGACTAATACACTAAATGCAATCATTCAAGACTCCGTGTTAAGCAACAATAAAATGGATCCAGGACTTTGACACACTTCAACTTCACTGAAGAAGATATTTATGTGGACCATAAGTACAGATTATGAAAATAAAAACCACAGTGAACTACCAGTAAACATGAGTTAGAATGGCCAAAATACTTGCAATAATCTGACCTCTTATGTCATTCAGCATTTCGTTGCTAGAAAAAAGTACTTGTATATGTACAGCTTAAAAGAGAGATGTGTTTATTTTGGCTCATTGTTTCAGAGGTTTTAGTCTATGATCAGCTTGCTTCGGGCAGAAGTATCTTCGCAGAAAGGCATCACAGGGGATAGCTACTCGACCCATGGAATCCAAGAAGCAGAGATCAGGGGAAGAGCCAACATGGGATGGGGAGTGACTAGATCTGGCCCCAGAAGCCCTTCCCCTGTGAATTGCTTTCTTTAACCAGGGCCTATGTCCTAAGAGCCTGTTCAGTCACGAACTCACCAATGGGCTGGCTCGTTCTTGCAGTCATTACCCTCACGAAGCGATAACCTATCCAGGGGCCTTTCACTCCTGTCAGCTTAACAGTCAAGATTTACCACTATACCTATGCTAGTGATGTCTAACTTTTTAATTTGAGAAGATTATAAATTAACATAAAGTTGCAATAAATGATATAGAGTTCCCCTACATCATCTATTTAATTTCTTAGAGTGTTAACAATTTGTAGCTTCATGTGATCACCCAAAAAATCCAGGGCATCCCAGCTCCATCCTTTGCTTCTACCCAATTCTCCAACCTCTGCAAACCACTGATCTGCTCTCCCTCTATAATTTTGTCATTATATTTTAGTGCTCTTGTCATTCTCTTTCTACTGTTGGACCAGAGGCCTCAGTCTCTTGAGCTTTGTTTCATTCAGATGATTGGTAATGTTAAAGGTATTAACAGAGCCATGGGAAGAGCACAGGAGACTCTTTCTTCTTGCAAAATTCCAGTGGAAAGTGAATGAAGATGAATGAAGATGAATGAAGATGAATGAAGGTGACACTTCACTGCGGTCAATGTTCTTTCTTGGAATTGGGCCAAAGCAATAAAGGATATCAACCACTATATATATATATATATATATATATATATATATATATATATATCTCCAAATTCTTCTCTTGAGAGTTCCCAGATTATATTTTGTAGGAATGGATTAATATGTTTTATTTAAATGCAGAAAAGTATTTTGTTACATAAATGGAGAGATACCAGTTCCTAAATAAATGTTCCACAATAATTCTTTTTAAAAGAAAATTCAGAAATTCATTGGAAGTGAAATCAAACTTGAAATGCAGACACTAATGAGCAGACTTGCTTCATATGTATTTTGTGTACTAAAAGACTGTATAAGACTAAATATCTAAAACCATTTCCAATTAAATATATGTTGAAATAAGCATGATTATTTAGTAGAATTAAAACCCATCTTCACAGGTTCTCATGCCTGTGGGAATCAAGTAAATTATTTTTGTATAATCTGAATCTCCATGTCTATTTTCTGTTCCCAAAAAAGTTCTGATTTATATGTATTTTAGCGTTGTCTTTCAATTTCTATATTTGTGAAGCAAAAGTGATAAATGCAAATATATACAACTGTACATATTTATAAAAGTTTATATAAAGGTAAATATGGGTAAATTGATGAATAGGTACCCATCCCAACATACAATTATTTTTCAAAATATGTTTTTCCTTCCTTCATCCTTTTGTTGTGTTAGACCATAATAACACACACAAGCCAAACAAACATGTCTGCACAGCGCTTCACTTCCCTAAGATAGTTGCTGCAGTGCCACCTCTCTGGGCCAATATCAGTACTTGCCTGCGTGCCCGCTTGTGCCTTACCTGACTCCTTTCTTCCTTAAAGCCATTGTCACATAACTCTTGTGACATTTTGTTCCTGTACAGTTGACTTCCTTCTGCTGCCTTAGTACACAATCAGAAAATGTTCTATATTTTCTATACCTTATCTTTTCTTTAAAAAAGAGTAACAAATACCAAAGAGACATTGTACTTCTCCCAGACACTTTTGATTTACAAAAATACAAAAAAAAATCATCTCCTAGGGTCTCCACTTATACTCCTAAGGATGTAGGGCATTGGTGTCTTACACACTGATGAAAAATAGCTGAAGTTTGTGTCCACAAAACCAAAATTGCAAATTTATGCTCAGATAAGCAAGTCATGCCATATTATGTGTTACTTTAGAGTACAGTCAAACCCACACTTACAACTTGGGCGCACTAGTGTTTATTTCAGAAGAAATGAAAATATCAGTCCGTGATGTTTTTTTCTACCCAGCTGAGAATCAGCAAGGCCTCACCGCCAAATGACTTTGACACTTACTTCCATACTTTAAGTAAAACCTAGACCCATGTAAAGTAGAAAAATTATGCTGCAAAGCTTATTTCAAGAGTTGCCAATAGAGCTTTCAAAATTAATTTCCGAATTTCTAAGAGTGCAATTTTGCAACAAGTAATGGAAATTCTCAAAAGATCCTATATTTGTTAGCTTTCCCTTTTGCTGGTCTCCATACCTGACACTTGCAAGTTCACAGTAGAAAAGTACAATTTTCATTATGTTTTAAGGGAATCAGTCCATGGTCATTGGTCTAAAGCAGAAATGTCATGAAGGAAAGGCATATTGGAGCTAAGTTGCATGTATAATTGATGACGGCTAGGAAGCAGGGAAAGTGTCAGAATGAAAGGAATATATATTACTCAAAGTCGTGCCTCCACGAACTACCCAAGCACACCCACACAAACATGATATACTGATCCCTTAGGCAGTCAAGTTGACACAGTCAAGTCATCACAGATCTCAGTACACTTTTCTTCATCACTTTTCTGTGCAAGTAAACAGGATTTCCCCATCCCACGCCTGGTATATTTTGAAAGGTTAAATGAGAAAAGGAAGAAAGGATAAAAGAGTCTATGTTTCTATAAGGAATGCTGTTTTATACAAAAACTATGGTGCTTTGTTGATATAATTTATATTTCATTTAATTCTTCCAGAATCAGTCATGTTTTTCACTTGTGCCCTGCATCTGTGCAAGCAGCCATCTCACTGATTATCTAATATAAATGACTTGTGTGTGTGTGCATGTGTGTATATATGTGTGTGTGTGTGTAATGTACAAGCATGTGTTTAAAGAAAATTATTTCAAGGAATTTGTTCACGTGATGGTAGAGAATTGTTGAGTTCATAATCTAATAGGCAAGGAAGACTGAACAGTCTCATACTTGCAGGTGTGCTCCAACGGCTGTACTATAGAACCAGGGAAGAGTCAATGTTGCACATACTGTCTGAAGGTCACTACAAGCAGAAATTTTTCTTGTTTAGAATGTCATATTTTTGCCTTATTTAGCTGGTCAGTTAATTCCATGAGACTGACACACATGAAGTAGGTCAATCTGCTTTACCCCAAACCCATAGATTAAAATGTAAGTTCCATTCAAAACATTTTTATAGACATGTTTAAAATAATTTCAACCAAATATTTGGGCTACAATTCCTAGTTGTGGTGACATAACATTAACTGTCACATTGATCTTTCTAGTTTCCTTATTTGTTAAGTCTCCTGAAGTAATGGTGTATTTATAGATTCAGGAGTGCCTACCTTGAAAACTTTTGCCAGACTTTAATGGACTCCAGATGACTATTGGTCCCATGTCCACCATCCTTCTCCAATCTAGCATCTAAATCAATGCTGTAAACTAAATGGATGTCACTTTAAAGTCAGACATACAAATATCAAGTGTACTTTGCAAATTGCTCTACAATCCAGTTATGCTCCCCAGGATATTCAATAAGTGAGTCTATTTCTACTTAGAGAACAATCTAACACCGAATGTGTAAGTTTTTTCCCTGCATACCGACACTTCAGCACTAGCTGAATTTGATGAAATTCTGACACTCACTCCCTGGTGTTGGTGTTGGATCCCACAGACTGAGAACTTAGCTCCACAAGGCTGCCTACATTAGCGCTCCAGTTAAGATGTGAGGGCTTTCCGTACTTCTGATTGACTGGATATCCACTGAGAGTTCCCTTAATTGCCTCCACAAAATTGGTAACTTCCTAGGATGGTTAAAAAAACACAGGAAAGTTATTATTGTTAGCTTATTGTAAAACAACAACAACAAAATACCCCCCAAAACAGCAAGAGATATGTTAGGCAACATGTATGGGAATAGATGTGGAACCATCATGTGATTTCAGTGGGGGAATTCTTCCATCACACCGATGTATCCACAAACCCAGAATCTCACTGAAACAAGTTGTTAAAACATTTTTTATGATGTGTCTGAGCCACGTTTGTGACTGATCACATCATTTGTCATCGATGACTGATCCAATCTTCAGTCTCCATCAGTGATCCTCATCAGGGAAGTCAGGGGATGGGGCAAGAGCTCCAACCTTCTGATCATGCCTAAGCCTTTCCTGTTACCAGCCATCCTGAAGGTCTCAAGGGGCGACAGCAGACACTTAGAAATCTCAGGGTTCTTACAAGCTCGGATATCAGGATCTAGGAAATAAGAACAAATTCTGCTAACAGAAGGTGCTCCTGTTGCTAACATTACTCAAGTCATTGCAAGAGTTTCAGGCACTGTGTACCAGAAAAGGAGGACAAAGAAAAGAACTGAATATATCTTATTGTGTTACCATATATGCTTACGTGCTGTCTAAAAGGGTCATTTGATGCTTGCTATTTTACCTTACTCCATATTAATTGATTGTTATTTCTCCTTAAGCTAAAATTATTAGGCAAAACATCCCACATATTCTGGCTCTTTTAGTGCATATTTACTCCCTCTGTAGCCCTCCGTTTTTACCCTTGACAGTCTCAAACTCCTCATCTATAGAGTATAAATCAGAAACATTCTTTCAAGAGGTACATGCGATCACATCACTTCCCTGCTTTAATATGCTCCAGTAACTTCTGTACTACAAAGAAAACCTGAATGTTTGCCTTCAAAGGCCTACAGGAGGGCTCATTCGCCTGGCCTTCTCCTCTCGCACCAGATCCCCTTCTACAACTTAGCAGCGTTACACCAGCTTTCCAGGGTTCCCCGCATGATCTCCCCCTTGGCATTACTGGCTGTTTTCTATTGTTCAGATCTCAGCTCAAATTTTTCTTCTTAAAATAAGCCTTTACCAAGTTCTCAACTAAGCAGATAGGTACTCATTCCTCATCCTGCATTTTTTATAAGTGAGTGCTGGAAACCTGTGCTGTGATAATCCTTATTGAAACCTGATGCCAGTGGAAAAATAAGTACTCCTTACTCTGTCTTTACTTAAAAATTGGCTATTTTACTCATCATGGGTTGACAGCATTAATTTGATTGCTTTAAAATATTGTATTGATGGGCTGGAGGAATGGCTCAGCAGTTTAAGCGCTTGCTTAGCAAGTGCTAAGTCAAGCGCTAAGTACCAGAGTTCGATTCCCTAGTACCACATAAGCTGGGGGTGGTGGCGCATGCCTGTAATCCCAGCACTTGGGAGGCTGAGGCAGGAGGATTGCCCTGAGTCCAAGGCCAGCCTGGGCTCCATAGTGAGTTCAGGACCAGCCTGGGCTACTGAGGGAGACCCTGACTCAAAAATAAAATAAAATTAAATTAAATTAAATTAAATTAAATTAAATTAAAAAAAGAAAGAAGTCTTCATTAGTTTCAATGAAAGTGAAACGTCATTTAATAACCTAAGCAAGGAATTGACTCAGTAAGATTTTCAGGGTGTGAAAGGTTTTGAAATTGCCTGGCTGTGGGCTTCATTCAACGGTCATAGAGAGTTAGATCAAGAAAGGGTCTAGACCTGGTAGTACACACCTGCTATCCCAACACTCTTTGAGACTGAGACAGGAGGAACACTAGTTTAAGCCAGGACTGGCAGCTTAATAATTTATCGAGATGCTGTCTCAAAATCAAAACCAAAAGTGGACTGGCTAGGGATGTAGTTCAATGCGAATGAAGGCTTTGAGTTCTATCCCCAACAACTTGAAGAAAGGAGAGAGACAGGGAGGGATACACACACACACACACACACACACACACACACACACACACACACACACAGAGAGAGAGAGAGAGAGAGAGAGAGAGAGAGAGAGAGAGAGAGAACTTTAGGTTTGATCCTACATCAGTCATTTAGTCAATTAGTGCCTCCTTAGGGGAAGAGCCAAGGAAATGTGGAAATAGCAGAAGGTATTCTGGCCTTAGAAGAAAGTTTAAAGCTACAGAAAGATGTAGCTGACATTGCTAAGTGGCCTCTAAGTCTCATCATTTCTGACAGTGTTCCTGGAACAGCTTAGCTGTTGTTTCTCAGGCTAACTTTGTTTAAGTTGGTGTGGGTGCGTGTCATATGTTTAACATGTTACTGTGACTATCTGGATGGTATCATGGAGGATTCCATTCTGACAAAACCTGGGTGAATGCTTTTATTTTGGATCACAGCAACAAGGATAGTTGAGTGCTTGTCTGACTTTCCCTGCCTTTCCCTGCAGGCTGGGACGTTGGATCCTACCAACAAACCGGAAAAGGGGAAGTTCTGTTTCATGCCTGTGGTGTCCTCTTGATTGCTTAGCAACCAGCTCTCCCTTCAGCCACATAAAAAATAAGCAAGTAAATAAGCATTACCCGATTCATCCCATTTACCAGTGACTGCTGCACCTGCTACCGTCGTGCTCACAAGCTGTCAACGGGACCTCACCAGACGCAGGCTGGGAATAGGCACTCACAACTGGCTCTCACACTGATAGGAGAACGACTCCTCACGTGACCCAGTTTTCGTTATCTGAGCAGCTCTCGATAGTTCACACTTCCCTTGTTTGTGCATTTATTGTGTCTGGTCTATAAATGGAATCATTCCTATCTCTTAATCACCAGGATATTTAGTGCAAGGTACTTATCAGTTCCGTCTCATGAAAAGGAGCTTAAACATTATCATGTACATATTTATTATTAATCATAACATTTAACAGAGCCGGGAGTGCTTGTTACATTCTGGGAATTGTTTTAGCTCCTGAAGCGGATGGCATGATGTGGCTGTGGTCACGCCCTTCTTACACACACTTGCTGTACTCTACTGAGGCAGAGTAGATTCCACTGCTCTCCTCATTTGGGGTACTGGAGTTACGACTTGTCTGGACAATGTAATACGAATGGGGATGAATATATTTTGCCAAAGTAGAAGTTTTAATGATTTTTTTCTCTCTGCTCTTGGCCTCTGCCTTCTGCCAGGAAATGTCGAGACCCACTAGTGTCACTCTTGAGCCTGGGGACTAGGATAAAAAGACATGTGCTATTGAGTCAAGCCCAGTTGATGCAAAGGGCCTATGGGAATCCATAGTTCTTTTATGATGTGAACAAGAAATAATTGCTTGTCATTATAAATGACTAAGATTTGGGAGTTGACTGTCTTCTCAGTAAAACCTGATTAAGTAGTGCCAAACTCAGTGGTTATTTAAGCTTTATAAACAATCTCTGATGTATTTTCTATTACTGTAACCTGTAGTTTAAAGATGAGAGAATTGGAGTTGAAGATCAGGTGTCTTGAGACTTTTTTGGTCTAGTAAGTGGTGGAACTGGGCATTAAATTCAAGCTGACTTCTGCACTCCAGAATCTTCTTACTTACAACATTTCCTAGAATAAATATGAATAGAAAGAGAGTTTAATTTTACCTCAAGAACTATATTTCAATAGATGTTTTCATAAGTAAGAAAAGGAAGTGAACATATGTCCTACTTTGTCATAGATGGCACTGGTTTGTACCTGCTGTCCTATTACAATTTTTTTGTGTGGTTTCTTTTCCTATCACCGTGTTCCAGTTTGGTAAATTACATGTCCTCCAATTTAAAACTCATTACCTTCTTTGACACCGTTTTTTTTTCAATCTCATACGACTTTTTTTCATGCTTTATCAGTCCTTAGAATAAAACTCATGCCAAGCAACTGAATATTTTTAGAAGAAGCTGTCTCTTGTGTGACCCACATGCCAATACCAACCATATCACCTATGAAGATGTCCTTTGTCATACTACATGGAAATGTCCCTTTGTAAGGACTCTAGAATTCTCATCGCATATGTGGCTATCAATGCAGGAGCAAAAACTTAAGATAGATGTAGTTTATTATCATGGTATCAAAATGATTTCTGGTTTTTTTTTGTTTGTTTGTTTGAGTTGGGATTCAAACCAGATGTCAAAATAACATACACAATGTTATGCAAGTATGTAAGAAAATCTCATAAGAAAAAGAAAAGGCAAGTGATCCTAATACAGCCCTTTTGTTAAGTGACAGCAAATTAAGCAGTTAAAGAACTGAAGGGTGCTAAACACTGCAGTCAAGAGGTCCAGGGCCTCTGGTAGAGCAACGTTCCGGACACACCATCTTCCAACTCTTGCCCTTGCTAAATGTCTCTGCTAGATTTAAATTAGAATTTCCATAAGTTCTAAGGCTTTGAAACCACATTCTCCAAGTTAAATTTAGAATCCAGAACATTCTCTCATGTTATTAACATATATGTATAACTGTATAATTTTATATCACCTCAACTTTACAAATTTTCATTGATTAAATGATCAAGTACAGTCCTAGATCATACTAGCTTCTAGCCAGGCTGTTTGATCTGAGCACTTCATATCGATAAGCTTTTCCTCCCTAATTTAAACAATACTACACTCGTTGCTGCTTTCTTACATTGACTTATTATACTGCAATTAAAGATTTAATTTGTTCTTGATTTACCATTTTTTCTCATTTTATTGATATATATGCTACATATAATGTTTACACTGAACTTGAGTATCTTGTGCTCATACATAACCTGGCAAACTTACAAATCCTTCCCCTTTCCCTTGCGGATTTTCCCACACCCGCGCCCTTCCCTCACTGCCCATCATTCCCCCATTTTGATTTATGAACTGACTGTGACCTGGATTTCTCATATCGGAGAAACCATTCAATATTTAACCTTCTGCATCTGATTCACTTCTCTGAGTTTACCATTGATGAAGAATATTGAGATGCTATTTATTGCAACTCGATATTTTCAAGTTACTGTTTTTCGCTGGGTCATCTCATATCAAATTAATAAATTTTGAGACTAGACAAAGTATTACTCGTTTGATGAGAAACGGATCAGAGAACTTAAATACCTTCCCCCAAATCATCTTGTTATGAAGAGTGAACATCTTCCGGTCTCCCAAACCCTGTTCTTTCCTTTGGTGTAGACATTCACGCGGAACTTGATCTAATTTTCACAGGTACTATTTCTGGGCTCCTGAACTAGCCTTGGACTCTCCAGAAAGACAGTGCGCTCACTTTGACAGACAGAGAAGCCACTGGGAAGGCTGTCACTCAAGGCACTTTGCTTTGATTTGAGTTTTCCTTCTGCTGCGGCGTACATGGTGTTCAGACAGGTGGAGCTCATTGATCCTCCCCTTAGGCTGTGAGGACTGTCAAAACTAGTGGAGGTTACAGAACAGATGCTGACTTTGTCTATTTTGGTTTTTGTCTGCATTTCTTCTCAGCTCACCACCACCTCTCAATGCATGACAAATGCTAATTTTAATATTTTGTTGTTTGTCATTTCTTTAGCATATTTAGTGAAGCTGTTTTAATCTTGATGTAGCTTAGTTATGATCTCTTTTTGTGTTCTAACTTGATCAGTCTCTCCAGACTTACCATATCAATGGTATGTTCTTTAAAAAAATCTATTTCCATTTCTGCTGATCCTGTATAAGATGTTTTTCATTTTATTCAAATAGTCTCTCTCTTTTCTTTCTTTTACCTTCTTTTAGCCTTACCGTGTTTTTCCCTTTTAAGGTTCCTGACACAGATTTCCAGCTTTATATTTTACTGTGGGTGTGTGTCAGTTACTTCCCACCCGTTGTGATATATTATAGTTTCAAACATCTTTCCTAGTTAGCACTGTCATTTTCTGAGGCCATGGGTTCAAATGTTTTCAAAACATATAGGAATTCTATAGCTTATTGTTTTCTATTTACAATAAAATAGAGAAGTAATAGAACCTACATTGTATGATTTTAGCTATGTGAGGTTTTTTTTTTTTAGACGGAGTCTCGTTCTGTAATCCAGGCTGACGCTGACCTCCCTATGTAGCTCAGAAGGGCCTTGAACATATGCCACTTCTCCTGTCTCAGCTTGCTGAGGGCTACATGAAAATTTTGACACTTGTCTCAGGATCCACTGTACAATTTTTAAAAATTTACAGTA